>JAAGNO010020448.1:54196-66182 GCA_033439905.1 Ceryle rudis
TCGGTCAATTTGTCCTTGTTCTCTTCCCGGCTGACGGGCTTCCACCCCCCGGTAAGCCAACCGCACCAAACTCCCACAACATCTATCAAAAAAAAAAAAAAAAAAAAAAAAAAAAAAAAAAAAAAAATCTTTCTTCTACATAGTCTAAATATACCATTTGTTAGCTTAACCCATTACCCCTTGTCCTGTCTCAACAAACCCTGCTCAAAAAACTGTCCCCAACTCTCTCAGTCTTTCTTCATAGGAGAGCTGTTCCAGCTCTCTGATCACTTTTATGGCCTCCATCTGAACCCATTCCAACAGGTCTATGTCCTTCTTGTACTGAGGGCTCTAGAGCTGCACAAGGTATGCCACATGAAGTCTCATCAGAGTGAAGCAGAGGTGCAGAACCACATCTCTCAACTTGCTGGCCACGCTTCTTTTGATGCAGCCCAGGATACAGTTGGCTTTCTGGGCTGTGAGCGAACGTTGCCAGCTCACGTCCAGCTTTTCATCCACCAGTACCCCCAAGTCCTTCTCCGCAGGGCTGCTCTCAATCACAGCATCTGCCAGCTTGTATTGATACTGGAGATTGCCTCAACCCAGGTGCAGGGCCTTGCACTTGGCCTTGTTGAACCTTGTGAGGTTCACCTGGGCCCACTTCTCCAGCTTGTCTAGGTCCTTGTGTATGGCATCTCATCCATGTCAACTGAGGGAGTTGAATGTCGGGAGTTGGGCACCCTTAAAATATGGTAGGATATGCAGCAAATATACATAATTTTTATTTTGTGATTGGTTTTGGTGTTGTTTGGGGTTTTCTAATTTTTTTTTTAATGTGTGTGTTCTTTTTTAATAGTTTCAGGAAGGTGATTTATTTAGTCCACCATCCGAATCCTGGTGGACTTCAGAGACTTTGGAACAGACCTAAGATATCTTCCCTACATATCTGTTAATCTACTCTGTTTTCATTTTCTATTGAAATACTGTCAAAATGAAGTTTCTTGCCATTCAAATAATTCCCCCTTTGAAAATGAAAAGCATTCACTGCACTGCTAGACATCTTTTAAAGAAGAAAGAGTTGATACTGTGGTACCTACAACCCTATCCCAGCCAGCAGTAAATACAGACTATTGAATATATGCTTTCCTGGCCAGCAGTGAGACTTCTTGAGCAGAGCTTCTTTTATGCATACACTCCCTTTTGAGCTAATGAAATAGTGACAACATGTTTTCTAAAGACAACCTGTGTGTGAGAAAATCGCTTAGACATGCATAAGGCTTTTTTTCAAGAGGCTGTCAAGGTTTTGTATTGACGCTTGATAGTATGTTATTAACATCCTTACAAAACTAATTTAAAGGCAGAAGAGCAAGGCTGTTTATACTATTTGTGGTAATATTACCATTACTAATTACATTATATTGTAACACTCACTGATACAAATCAACTTCTGGCAATGTCAGGATTAGTGTGGGATGCTATAGCAAGACAAGATTTTAGACCTTTGAGTTTAGTTTGGCATTATCTTCTTGAAAATTTTTCTTTATCATGTTTTTTAACATGAGTGGAACATCTTTCCTATCCAAATTACTGCAAAGACAGCATTTATTTGTTGACTTCTGTTTTCACTTTAAGCTAAGCTTTTGTAGAATGAAAAAAAAAAAATATTAAGAGACTGAATAACCTTGTTTATTTAAAAAGGTAGCTGTGGTTTTTAAGAAGTACAGTGGGGAATTTGTCATTTCTTTTTTTCTTAATATGGAGATAATGGGTGACAAAGGGATCAATACAGATCTGTTAAGATATCTTAGGGTAAGAATCAGCCTTTGACTGATTAGGTAGGCATCTGTGTTAATTGTATAACCAAGTATGTAATGGGTTAAACCTCAGTGCAACCCATTCCTCTCCTTCAAATGTTATCAGTGTAGGAACAGGGATGAAATTTGTGACATTCAGACAGAAAAGAAAATAAGATTAGACTTACTAGAAACAAGGTATATAAATAATTGAATAGGAATGTCTGTAACAATGTAGGTTCTTTATGTAAATCTTCATGAAATATTTTTTTCAGTTTGTGAAAGGGAAAAGTTACTAACAGTGGGCTCAGTCAATCATATCCTAGGCATGGTAATCAGGGTGATTTCTGAAGTTTCTTTCAAGCATTGCTTTGTTTCTTTGATATCCTGATGGTCTTCATTAGGATTACTTTATTGCTATTCTTTATAATGAGAAAACTGAACTGATACACTCCTTATGATTTTCTTCTAACTATTATCAGTTTACACTTATTTTCTTTGAATGGCAACAATAATTAACTGTACCCCTCCTCCTCAACCAGAAGGCTGCTACTCCGTAATTTGTTCACTTCATAACAGAGAATTGTCATGCTATCTGTGGAAATAATTACCAGAAAGCATCAGTGTATATGTTTATTCCTAGCATGGATTTGAGCTCATAGTATTCACAGGATTGGAATCAAAGCATTAAATTGGGAGAAAATTACTTCATTGAGTCATAGTGCCGATTTCAAAGCTGAATCACATCTACCTTTGGGATTTTAGTAAAATGTAGCTTTGATGACTAAGAGTCTTCCCATCAGACTAGAGTCCCCTTCTAAGGTGTAAAGGATTGTCCTTTGCAACATAATACACTGCCTCTGAGAGAAAGAGAGAATGAGAGAGACATTTTATTGCTTCAAAAGAGAGACTCTATTTCACTTCTCTTTTTTTTTTTTTTTCTGTGTGTTTTCTTTTTCCCATTGCATATAGTTTGCTAACTTAATGCTGCAGCTGCTGAAACAACCTGTCCCCTGGATGTTGCTGTGCTTTCATATAATTGACCCTTCCATAGTTTCACCTGAAGAATGTTTCACAGTCCTGAAAGGTGATATATATATATATATATATATATACTTTTATCATCCACTTTTGTCACAGTGTGTCCACAGAATAGGGGTAGTGCAATGAAGAGCAGTGCAAAGAGCCAGTCAGTGTTGGTCAGGTAGTGGTTTGAATCTTTGATCTTTCTGACCTTAGAGTTACCAATAAGTAGTCTACTTGTGCCTTTTCATAGATAAATCACATCTACTTTGAGTTAAACCGAAACCACCAATGTTATTTCATGTAGGAGTAATCCACACAAGCCTAAAGAGTGGTCATCTCTTTCCCAAGAGACACACATTATTCTTTGTTTTATATGAGCATGTATTTCCTGTGCCCTTGAGGTAAGTATGGAAGACTTCACAGATCATAATTTTAGGCAACAGTGAAGAAGCAGAAAACCATAATCATTTGATATTTGCAAGATGATAATATAATCTTTTATGGCTGAAACCAGTTATAACCTGTCATCATTAACAGTCAGTCCAGATCCATTTCAGCCATAAAGAATTGCTCTGTACTAAAAATACCAAGGGATTTTAAGTTAATAATTGGATTATATTGTCATTATGTGTGGATTGCATCTAGATGCCTGTGTTCAAAATAAGCAGTCTTATGTTGATATTATATATTCGGTACTTTACATGTGATAAACTTTTATACCTGTCAAATGGTCTCACATCGGACATCAGTGTTAATTAGCCATTACATAGACAATAAATAGATGAGAGCAATGAATTCATTGTAGAGTATGAAAGGTGATCTTTCTGTTATGTTTGCACTGGTTTTGTAGCTTTAGTTCCTCTTTACTAGTTACTAGTCAAGTACCAGAGACTTGTATGGAATATCCCTTTGGTCAGTTTGGGTCAGCTGTCCTGGTTTTGCCCCTCCAAGATCTTGTCCACCCCATCCCACTGAGGGGGGGAATGTTGGAAAAAGAGCCTTGGAGCAGTTTGAGCCAGTTAACACAACTTGGAGCACTGCGAGCAGTTAACACCCTCCTAGCTCTCAATACAAAGCACAGCACTGTGAGGGCTGCTGTGGGGAAAATTAACTCCAGCTCAGTCGGAACCGATACAGCAGGGAATATAGGACTGTAATGCAATAGTGACTAAGAGACATGACACTAACAGTAAAATTCTGATTGTGTACAGTATTATGCTGCAAGCACAGAGGTGGCATGGGGGAATGTATGAACATGCTTTGAGAATCAAAATTGAATTTTGATCTCTTTCTGCTGGGGCAAAATTTCTCTGTGATCTCCAAGACATTTCTCTTACTAGATTTCCTGTGTTCTGTACTCACTGCTAACACCAGTACAGGTAGATTCTAGAGCAGGTTGGGTTTGGTTTTTACAAAAAGCAGTGAAAAATGAATTTGGTTTCTTTATCTAACAAAATGTTAATTTGTCTTTCTAAAAGCATACTTAACTGCTCACGAAGAAAAAATAATTGCATGTCTTGTGAACCTTTCAAGTTCTAACACTGACATTATTATATTCTTATTTTCATTTTTTTTAATAAATTACAATTTGCCTTTTAAGATTTTACTTCATCCTTTTGAAAGTGACTGTGGCTGGGTGGGTCTTTTTATTGGTTTTGGTTTTGAAAACAAGCAAAATTGCTTACCTATAACTGATGTACTTGCTGCTTTTACTTTCTGTTGTTTTTTTTCCTCTTTCATGATGAGCAACCATCCCCAGTAGCTATTATTTATTTAATATTTTGCTGTGTGTTTTCAAGTCCTGTAAATTACAGCATTGAAAAAAAAAGCAAGCTGTAGGGAAAGGAATGCTGAAGTCAATTGAAACCATGCCAGCTGGGAAAGAGGAGAAACCAGTGAGTTGGCAAGGACTTATCTGGTGCTGCTTCTTCAACTTTATTGTGGAGGTATTTTGTGTGTACGTGTACGACCGTGTCAAAGTACAAATCAATCCATCATCCTTATTTCTCCTTCTTTCTGTCATCTGCTGGCTCTTTTATTTCTTCACTTCAATTAAAAGATCAGTAGTTCACTATGCTTGAATTCCTCATAAATGAAGGCAATGTTACAGAATCTTCACAGATATTACAGCAGGTATTACAGGCTAATACAGATATTACAGGAAGGTAAAAACCTATGTAAGAATCCATGCAGAACTGTGTCATTCTGTACTGTATACCGGTGCAGTACAGCCTCTCACAAGCTCTTCAAATGAGCAATTAAGTGCTATGCTGTCCTGTCAGTTCTCACATATATATACACTACTGTGCTGTTCAAGTGTAAAAAATGAACGAAGGAAATTATCCTTGCTAAGGCCTCTTAATGATCAGCCATAAAAAAAGTCTTAGTTTTTCTCAGGACACTATTGTTAGTACTACCTGATTTGACAGGTTATGGTGTATTTTATTTTTATTTCTGTACAAAAGCTTCCTATACTCTTTCAGTGGGAAAAAATTGAGAATTATGGTGAGGTAATGATGCTACTGTATTATAGCTGAAAGACAGTAAAATATTTTGAATGCAGAAATTTCTTTCTAGGTTTTCTTGTGTTGGGTATTTTTTAAACTGTGTAACAATTGTTATTTGCCTGAAATGACAATCTGCAAATTGAAGTGATTTATTGAGGCATACAAATAAACATTTCATTTTATTCCTTTTAGGCACTGAAATATCAGGTATATGTTGCAGGTTCTGTGAGGCTAGATGGGAGGAATGGGCATTGGACCGCAGTCCCTTAACTGCTTATTTTTTGGGAGTGAGACAAGGCTATTCAGAGTTTGTTTTGGTCTATCTCTTTGAAAGGTTTGCCTGATTGGTAAGTTTGTGTGCACACATTCCATTTGTGTAATTCAGATGACTTAAATTTCACAGGCACCGTGTGACATCTGTATGAACTATCTGAAGAGACCAAAATTAAGTATTCAGTGTCCAGGTAACCAAGATTCTTCAGAATTGGGGTTTTACTTGTGAAATTTAGGTAAATATTTTGAGAATAACAAAAGTACAACAGGCTTTCTTCCTCAGACAACGTTACAATTTCTGATGTCTGCGTTTTCTTAACATATGATCCCAGCAAAAAGGGAGAGGAAAAAAACTAAGAAGTTTGATTAATGGAAGAAGCTTAGAAAGAGCTAGGTTTGAGGACTGATCTTAGAGCTCTTAGGCTGAAAAAAAAATGTCCCATTAATTTTAGTGGGAGTTTTAACTGCACAAGGACTTTCAAGATCAAGTGCTTTCTTGTTCATTAAAGGATAGAAGGTAATTAGAAATAAAGCATAGAAAAGATTTTATATAGTATTGCTTTTGTCAGCTGAAAAAAATCCATATTATTGTAGGAGTTTTAGGCTAATCTGCTCTCTCCCTTTCTTTCATAAAATGATGACACAGTAGGTTGTTTTCATTACTCTTAGAGGTCTGTGGTTCTATCTGTTCATTTTATTGGGAAAAAGCAATTGGCAAGTTTTTTCTATGTTATCTTCCTTGCTGTTGGATTGCAATCTCATCTATGATGCTGACTTTGTCATTTCACTCCTCCATCCAAACTGTTTAGCTCAAGATATTCCCACAACCCGTTCCTTTGTAAATGTTGGATGATAAATTAAATAAAAAGCCAGTGTGCATTTTGGTTGAAGGATTTTGCCAATGTCAGCTCATGAAATAAGGGAACAATTGGAAAGGGAAAGATAGAACTGTACTAAGTTTCACAGAAACAAATCCTGCATTTTTTATGGTATCTTAAATTATGTTGACTTTTGAACACCTTTTAGGGAAGAAGCCATATATACTTAAGACCTTTTGAATCCAACATAGAATTTTAAATGTATGACAGTCATAAGCCACTTCAGGAATCATGAACTTAGGTCATCAACTGATGGGAGTACTTTCTATGCTGACCTCAGGGACAAGGGACTTGTTTTCTGTTACAACTTCAAACCGTTCTTTGTAATACTTAAAAATACATTTCTTTTTACTCATTCCTTACAGCTACCTTTTTTTTTTTTTTACCCCTCCCCCTATCAGAACCTTTTCCCCCCTCAGCTGCTAGCTGTAATTTATTTGGTGAAGAGTATTGTCCAAGGGTAATTCCACTTGGAATTGCCACCAGTTGTAAGACTAAAAGCAGGAGTCACTTTCTTTACAGCTCCTCTACCATGTGCTGGTGGGCCCAAGGAAGCTGTAGAAGGGTGGGGACTCCAAGAAGCTGTTGCTTCCCTGTCTTTCTTTGATATCCCTGCAATATGTAATGATCTTAACCATTCACAAAAGCATGGGAAAGTGAGAAAGACATATTTCACTTCTGATGAAGCAGTAGTCTGCTTTTTGAGAAAGTAGCTATGTAGAAAAAAGGCATCATATTTAATGATGTCATGCAATTGTCTTTTCAATCTGCAATAGTTATATTAATGTAATTTTATTTCTGCTCATTCCTGTTTTGTTTTGATGGTATCCTTAAGCTTTCAGCTAGCAAAGGGTATGGGGGGAACATTCCTTATTTGTTGTTACTGAAACTAATCTTCTGATTCCCTTCACAATTATTTTGAGCGAACAATACTTATATTTTCTTCAAAGGTGACTTATTTCTGTAAAGGTGACTTTCTAGCAAGTAAGAAGGTGTTTGGTAATATGGAGACTGCATTCAAAAACTCATCACTGTATCGAAGTGGATAAAACCAGGCAATATACATTCTAAGAAGAGAGCTTGATCCACAGGGACTCCTTTGTTTTTTTACTAGTTTAATTCTACTGCCTTTGGGAGAATTGCTCTTCATTTGTACTCATATAAATAAGGAAAACAATGATATGTAAAATATCAGAGAACACAGAGGCAGATTTTAAAGGGAGGCATTCTTTTACCTTTCTGTTAAGCTATATTTAGTAATCTCCATGGATTGTGTAAGTGCCTTTTCATTTAGAGTGTAAGACCAAATAACATTTCTGCTTGTGAAAAGCAGTTTGGTTTTGGTTTGGTTTTTTTCAAATTAAATTTTAGATGACAAAGAAGGGAATTCCTGAAGTTAGTTGGAAATGTGACTTCAGATAGCAGAGGAGAAAATTTTTAGCACATAACATACTTGAGATGACTTTCTGCTTTCAGGGGGATCTCTTGAAAAAGCTTTTAGAACTCTGGTATAGTTCTCCAAGAACACACAACTTGTGTGAGATATCTGAGGTACCTGTTGGGAGTACTTTGGAAGAGACATGTGTTTTCCACTGCAAGTAAAATTACTATTTGACGTAAAGTTTTCTGAGGATTTTGCTCACTATATGATGGTAAAGGAGTAGATAAACCATTCCGTACAGAATACTAATGTCCTTTCTGAATATGGTGCACAGAGTGTTTGTTTGCAATTTGGGCATATTAGTCTCCGGAGAATGGATTTGAAATTGTCTGGCTTTCTAGAAACATTGCTCTTAATATATTGTTTATTCTCTGGGGAGCTTTCTTTTCTCAAATAAAATAGAACAGTAGAAAGCCCTAATTCTGGGCTGATACCTGAGTTTCTGACTGTCCTTCCAAAGGCATGTGTTGCTCTGGCTTAGATTGTTCAGAATTATTGTGGTACTATTCTGCTGTTGGGTTAGATAACCAATACAGTCCCCCTAGGAATAGGCAGTTTTTAAGGTTCTGCAAACTTGATAACCTCCTGAACTTTCCCTTCACAGTTTTCTTACAGTCACATACACACAGAGTCCTTGAAAGATGATATTTTGGGGTGTCTGAGTAATAGACTTGGGAGGGAACCTGAAGTACATAGTGCTGTTTATATTCAGCAGTTAGTAACAGAGCATGAACATCCATTAATGCTCCCACATTAAACACAGCTTTAATTGCAGTTTTAAAGATCTGCTGGTTTTGCTTTTTAGAGTCTCAGGGTTGATTAATAATATCTTAATAAAAAGCTTAATAGTGCATTAAACTAAAAAAAAAAAAAAAAGTTTCTTAGTATGAGACAGCAATTTCACTTGGTAGCTCACTAAACAGAACAATAAAAACCCGTCTGAAAATCTGTTGCCTGGCTGCAGAAAAATGTTATTATGATCAGCTTTTCATAAACTAAACTGATGTTTGATGTAGGATTTTAAATGTTACCATGTGTATGTTTGGTAGCACTAGACTATGGCCTCTGAAGTTTGTGATCCCTCATAAAGAGTTATTTATCCATTGTCAGTAGAAATTCACTCACATTTTGTTTTCTGTGTTACCAATATTGGGCCGCTGGGGAGGTGGGTTATCTGAAGATCTGTAGTAAGAATGACACATCTTTTTTATTTAAATATTATTGCTTTTTAGGCACTGAATTTTGGAGATATGCCGAAGTACTTGTGGGAGATTTGGGTACCTGACAAACCATGGGTGGTAAGATATCAGATCCACTGAAATAAATAAAATGAACATTTAATTTTAAGATAGGTACTTTGGGCCCCGCTGTCACTGAATTCAATGGGCAAAACTCCTACAAGGCTCATAAGAAGTGCATTACTGCAAATTTATGCAAGTGTGTTTCCATTCTTTTCAATATTGTCACACTGGTGTGAAGTTGAAGTAATGCCTGTAGTGAACTAGAACTATGCAGTAGCATCTGACAAGGGGAGGAGAGAATTGCTTAGCTGAAAGTTATAACAAGCCCATATCTCTTATTTTTACTCAGACAAGCAAGCAGTTAGCATTTGCTTTAAGCTGCATCAGAAGATTTCCTGGAAACTGGAATTTCCAGTATCAGACATTCTATTTAAAACTATATTTTTCTAACTACCTGCTGGGTATTTGACTTTTAAGCCTTAATAGTAAGCTAATTTAGCCTTGATAGTAGGCTTAATAGTAGTTGTTTTCTTTATTATATAGGCCTCTTTCCCCAAAATGAAGCAGTCGGTGGCACTTGCTTTAAGCTACATTAGAATAAAATTTCCTGGAAACTGGAGTTTCCAGTATCAGACATTAAATTTAAAACTACATTTTCTAACTACCTACTGGATATTTGACTTTTTCTCAGTTAATAGTAGGCTATTTTAGCCTCAATATATGCATTTTGAAGATAAGGGAGCTGCTTTCGATTTTTAGTGTAAAATATTCTGAATAAGCAAATGAGTGCTGTGGTTCTGTATTGATTCAGCAACATGAGAATTTTGAAGGGAATTTTGAATGAAAAAAGTCATTATACAAAGTTAAGACAAAGTAATTTAAAGTGAACATAATAATAAGCGGGATTCACAGTTGGACTAGATGATCATTCTAGGTCCCTTCTAACTGAAATATTCTATTCTATTCTATTCTATTCCAGATGCTAGAAATTTATGTGCCTATAGCTATATATAAATTCTTCTTAAGATAATGGAGGATGGCTAGACCACACTGAGATGGACTCCACGGGCAGTGGAGCACCATATGAGACTAAACATGCACTAAGCTCTTAGCTCAGTTTTGGGATGTCTTTTTTTTGTATCTGTACTAGAGTGTAATATTTTATCAGAAGCTGTCACTTCTAATATTTTGTTTCATTGAATAGTAATTACAAAATAAAGAGTCCTGATGTGCTGTTGCATTTAAAGCTCTGAAAACAATATATGTAGTGCTTCATGGTCAAGTCCAATTTTTTGAGGGGAAGTGTATTATTCTGTACATTACATTGTAAAAGCTGATCTTTCAAGACTTAAAGGTCTTAGGGAAATCTTTCACGGAAGTTGGATGTTAGTGACTAGAAAGTAAGTTCCAAAGTAACTAAAGAGGAGGAAAGTTCTAATCTTTGAAGCTTGTTTCTGGAAGATTTTATGGAACTCTCTCAGCCTTTCCCTAAGAATTGTTGCTTTTTGTCAAACAAATCTTTTCAGCTGGTTCAGTACCTCAAGAGGGTTCAAGAAACCAGTAAACTATTTCCCATGCCTGTTCAGGAATTAAAAAAAAAAAAAAAAAAGTGAAATTTCATTATCTTTTCTCTACCTGCTTATGTTGGGCATGGAAAATGTTTTTTGTTTATTTTTTTTTCCTAGATGGCAACAGCAGCCTGGCTAACCAGTTTAATTAAAGCTTCTTTTCTATCCATGTGAATGTTAAGCTTTGAAAATATCCTCCAACCCTTTACTTATGGCAAACATTTTAACTATTTTAATTTATTTTTGACATTTTAATATTGATAGATCTTCTGAGCAATAACTAAGTAATGTTGAGGGTCTGTAGAGTCAATGAGGACTGCTCATTTTGCAATGCATTATTGAATATGAATAAAGATGTATTTTATTCTCGCTTTTCAAAACACAGTTGAATTACCTGTGAGTACAGTGTTCATCTAAAAAGCAATTACGCACTCTCTTTCTACAAAATTCTTTGCAAAGCAAATCTCCATTAACATTGTATGTAACAGAATATAAAAAACCCTTTTAAAACAACTTTCAGTCCTAATGGATTTTCTGTTTCTTGGAGTTAAATTTTAGTCATTGCCTTTAATGTTGGTGGTAGTTGGACCTGAAGATTATATGCAGAAATTCTTAGATAAGTGTCTGATGTACCTGATTAAGCAGCAGTTCAAACAGCACAATTGGGGGGGGGAATTGGGCTGAGGTGGGGTGGATGCATAAATGGAAACATAACACTCAGTGGTGAATAATCTAAAATGTATTTAGCATGTGGGAAGGATGGTAGACTGTGAATAGCTAACTGTCTTTTAAGAAACCTATTCTATAACACACACCTGTGCGTGTATACACACACAGAGGCACCAGTCAAAGCTGCATTTTCTCCAGCCCAGTTCAGACCAGCATGCAGGGATACAGGACATTCACTTCAACTGTGGAACATATCTGACTCCCAGTTGTCAGACGGGCAACTGTGTGCACAATTCAGACTCAGCCTTCTATATGATGCTGGATGGCTGTGGATGTGCCCTATTATGGTTTAAGCCCACCCAACCATCAACAAAGCACTATGCAGCTGCTCACTCCTACATTAGGAAGGACATGGACCTGATGGAGCGGGTCTAGAGCAGGGCCACAAAGATGATCAGGGGACTGGAGCACCTCTCCTGTGAGGACAGGCTGAGGGAGCTGGGATTGTTCAGTCTGGAGAAGAGAAGGCTCAGGGGAGAAGAGAAGGCTCAGGGGAGACCTAATAGCCACCTTCCAGTACCTGAAGGGAGCTTACAAAAAGACTGGAGAGG
>JAAGNO010020448.1:83327-130278 GCA_033439905.1 Ceryle rudis
TGTGATGAGGACTCCAGAGCTGCACACAGTACTCCCAGGTGAGATCTCACCAGAGTGGAGTAGAGGGGGAGAATCACTTCCCTCAACTTGCTGATGATGCACTCAATCCTACTGTCTGTGTCATTGATGAGGACACTAAACATTACTTGTTCTAATACAGACCTCTGAGGCATGCCAGTAGTGACCAATCTCCATTTGGTATCACATGAAAGCTATGAATATTCTTAATTGTAGAGTGAGGCTGAAGCTGTCATATAAACGTAATCCAGATGGAAAATAGTATGACTAATTTTTCCCTTGAATTAGTGTACTCAATTTTGCATGATTTCAGGAAAAAAAGGGGTTTTTTATTAAAAATAATAAAGAAAAAATTTAAGTTTGTGTTTCTTTAAGTTTAGAAGTATTTTTTAACATACTGAGCATGCCTGTAGTGTTATTTGAAAGTATATACCATGGTCAGGTGTTCAGTTCTGACACTGAGCTGTTCATGTCAAGAGCACTTCTGCCTAAAGCCTTCACTGGCAGATTTGCTTGTAGAGACATGGTTAAAACTTTTGAGAAGAGACACAAAAGGTAATACAGTGATGGGAATGATCAGGGGTCTAGTATTGGAAGCAGCTTTTATTTTACAAAATAGTTTACCTAGTGATATACAAATGAATTGTTATGCAGCATGATAAATGGCTATAAATTCTTGGATAACAACTATATGGAGATACAGTTCAAATAATAAATAATTTCAAAATTAAACATAGGTTAAACCCTTGCTAATTTGCATTTTGCAGGGCTTTTTTGTTTGGTTGGTTTTTACCTTGTCTCAGATTTGAAGATAGTACCCAGCCCATGTACATTTGATTTCATTTACAGGTTAAGCCTTCCAGAGGTACTTATGTCTGGCCATTGACTGATAAGAAGACTTAGATAACTGGTGTTCTACCTTAAATAAGAAAAATTCAATAAAAAAAAATAGTATTTTTGGTTTGTTCCCTTTCAGAGTGTTCTTTCTTAATCCAGACTGTTCTGTTATACAGGGAACTGTAACTCACTTCCTTGGCAATACAGAAGAAGTAATTTTTGCAGAAGCTAGAAGTAGGATGACTCTTACGTAGGATGTGTTCAGCACCTTAGAAGAAAACCTAATTCCAAGAATGCTAATTACCAACCACATCATGTAAATATATTTGTCTGTTTCCCTTACTATAGCTGCAAACTGTAGTCCCCTATCTAAGCAGTTAGTGCTGGCCTAATATGTTGGCAGATGGCATGCTGGTCCTTTTCCAGTAGAGTCTGCCAGCTCACATGGCTACCACCCACTCCCTTCCTCTTTCCCCCACCTTGCACCTCCTGTATCTTTTTAATACCCTTGCTTCTCCCCAGAGCTCTTGGAAGATGGTATATTTAGAGAAAGGACAATTTCATGTTCCAGAAGATTTTAAAACTGTAGCCAACTGTGGCTTAGCTGGCATGCTGAAGTTTTCAAGAGCATCTGTCTATAAAATATTCTTACTCACTTCTTACTGATCTCTGTTGGAGGCTTTGAGGGGAAGCTTGCAGTTCTTGTTCTACAAACTAACAAAAAAACCAACAACCAAAAAAAAAATTCAAAACCCAACCAAACAAAAAACCACACACACACAAAAAACCAAAAGACAGACAAACAAACAAAATCTTTAAAGTATTTGAAACTTCATAGAAAATACATTTTGCTGGTACCAAAAAGGACAGCTGCAAGGAAGAAGACACTCCTGTCTTCTCAGGGCAGCTCACTGTGGTTTATTCTAAGAACTTGTGCCCTCAGCAAAAAATTTAGAAAAGACTTTTAAGGATGAAGGCTCTATAAATAAAGACTGTTTAATATCTGATGTAAGAGTAGGACTTTTAATGTCCAACAGTGAATTGTATTATCTGAAAGTTAAAGTAATGAGCATCACAAAAAAAACAAGCAACAAAACAATAACAAAGAAACAAACAAAAAAGCACAAACAAATGAACAAAATCAAATGACTTGTGTGAGTATTAGAGAGGGTCTTTTTAATTAATTAATAATCCTATATAACATTATAGTAAAGTCTATAATTCTAAGCAAGATCAGATTCCCTATAGTGAATGATTGGCTATGCCTCAAAGGCTATACCATTTACAAAGAAAACATGGACAAATAATGAGTGTCAGGAAGTTTTGTTATTCTCAGTTTAAAACCATAATAAAATTTTAAATTTAGTCTTTATTGTTAATAGTATTTACTAACTAATAAAAACCTTTTGGGCATCTCTATCAAATGTAATGACACAATTTTTATAGACAAAATAGGTTTGATGCTTTTACATTTTAGCTTATGGTGCACCTAAACTTCATCCACTATTTGCATGAAAAATGTATCATTACATGAAAGTAATTAGGTATCTGTCATTGCCAGATGCTGTTCCCTTTTAAAGATGGTGACATTTCAACATTGAATTATGACTGCATTTGAATAAGGAGTTACAACAGACCTCTACATTACTGCCTTATCATGAAGCACACTGTACCTAAGTAATTGTAGTTTTCTTCATGCCATTTGCAAGGAGTGCTTTTTACGGTGCAAAATAGGATATTTTGAATTATTGAGGAAAGCTGGTAGTCTAAAACTGGCAGAAATTAAAGATGCAGTTGTGACTGAAAGTTAGCAGAGATAGAATATGGAGTAGTTTGCTCCAGCTTATCTATCCCTGCACGACTGGATTCATTATCAGCCACCAAGCAAAGGAATGAGAGCAAAGAAGTAGTAATCAGAGCAATAATCTTATCTTTCTTGGAAATTTTCAGCGATTGAAAGCAAGAAATTATATGAAAAATGTGATGATCACTGCTTTGGTGAATTCCTGTATGCAAATGCAGATTACCTGACCGGGTGGAGTTTCTCATAGGGAAGAGCTTCTCATGTACTCTTTTGTACTTCAGTGAAACCCAAGATCTTGAAAGGTTGTTGTATTTTTTTTGCCTATGGAAGCAGAGATCAAAGAAATATTCTTCATCACCTCTATGCTCCATTTGAAAAGCTGATGAGCTATAAAATATCTTTTTGCTTTGGTTGGTCTCCACAGCGGTTCCTTAGCTGCTTCATGTGCCATTAACAATTCCTATAGGCAATGTTTTAAATCCTAGAGATTTTCTTTGCAGTAAGATACCCAAAACACAGGGATCCTGGGTTGGTTTTTTTTCAGTATATATGTATTTTGTTTATTTGTTTATTTATTGTTGTTTGTTTTTTTAAAATGCCATGTGACTGAATAAAATGTGGCAGACAGAAGATTGCAATGAGTCATTAATACATGTATTAACTTAGTATTTCCAGCTTTCATATACTAAATCCAAAAGAGAGTTGCTTATGTTCTGCTTATGTTATGTCAAATTATTATGATATGTCTCTCAGTCATTTTCTGACAGTTTTCACTCTTACGATGTGTAGGGTTGATACAGTAATATTTTCACAAATAATAAATGGCTTAGATTTTAGCAGTTGATTTTTGCTTTTTAAGCCTATTTCTTTTTTGATTGACTGTGGTGTAGTACTATGTATTCACAGGTGCATAGAAAAAAAAGGGTACTACCTAAAGGGAAAAGTCCTATAAACTGTAAGCAGTTACCTGAACACTGCACCCTCTCATTTTGTCCACTTGGTCACTTCTAGATCTTTGCATTTCAAACCACTTTCTAATTGCAGCTGCCTTTCTGAACAGCTTTGTCTCTTCATGATGCAGGTGAAATTCAGTCTTTCATCCCAACTCTGAACCGTCTTTTCTAGGCTAGGTGTTGAATTTAGGAGCCATTTCCTCTGTATCTCTGCATGTTTCTGTATCTCTGCAGTTCTAACTGAGTTATCTTATCCCAATAAGGGGTAGATAAGTTAAAAAAAATTAGTTAGTTCATGAATTTGTTTTTAGCTCTGTCTCTCTTAAAGCAACAACCATGTAAAAGTGTAGTGAGTGCAGTAATACACACTTACATGGTTTCACCAGATCTGTCACAGGATGTTAAGCAAGTTTATTGTTTGACATCTCTTTATTAAAATGCAAATTCTGGCATTTTCCCAAGCTGGCAAATCCTTTCCACTCAACAGTGTGGAGCAATGAAATCCACACAACTGTATTCAGAGAGAATGCAATATTGCCAGGGCAATTTGCTAAAAGCAGTAAAAAATTCAAACTTGGATAAATTAAAATTATCAGAAGATTATAAGAGGAAATAAATAAAATAATAATCTGGCTTCAGTGTTGTCATTCATCTATCTCCATGTTTTTCAATCGTACTTCAGAACAAAATTACTCCAATAGTGCTCTTAAGCTTTTTGACAACAGCTTATCAGTATAAGCATTCTATCACATATATATTTGAATATGATGTACATATTTTGAAAGAAATTATAGTTACATTGTGAACTAAATGAACATAAAAGGGGAAGTGTTTCAGTAAGAAGGAACTGTTTGACTAATGGGGTGAGCAGTGAGGTATTCATGCTATATGGAAGGGAGTAAAGCGTAGAATATTGAATTGCATTCCCTTTGATCAGTTAATATCTCTGTTAGCAAAACACTTTTTTTTTTTTTTTTTTTTTAATCCAACTGACAGAATTTGCTTAGTCACAGAATGTTAGGGGTTGGAAGGGACCTTGAAAGATCATCTAGTCCAACCGCCCTGCCAGAGCAGGATGACCTAAACGAGGTCACACAGGAACGCGTCCAGGTGGGTTTTGAATGTCTCCACAGAAGGAGACTCCACAGCCTCCCTGGGCAGCCTGTTCAGCATTCTGTCAGCCTCACCATGAAAAAGTTTCTCCTTGCATTTACATGGAACTTCCTATGTTCCAGTTTGCACCCATTGCCCCTTGTCCTATCATTGGACATTGCTGAGAAGAGCCTGGCTCCATCCTCCTGACACTCACCTTCTACATAGTTCTAAACATTAAAGAGGTCACCCCTCAGTCTCCCCTTCTCCAAGCTAAAGAGACCCAGCTCCCTCAGACTTTCCTCATAAGGGAGATGTTCCACTCCATTATTCATCTTTGTGGCTCTTAATAGCATATAACAAGCAGTTTAATATTCAAAGAAATTTACTATTATTAAATAACTATAGAAGTCAGACTGTGACACCAGTGTGAAAAGTTGTACAAGTTAGAGAATATCTAGCAAGTATAAAAGAAATGAGGTTGTATTTAGCATAATTAGAGACAGAGACAGTTCTGTTACTGGTCAGAAGGCATCTATTTTATAAAGGTATGAAAAGGATCTAGAGGGAAGTACTTAATGCTTCTTAACATATGCATGTGGGGGTACAGTACTGCAAATGAAAATAAGTCCTCAGTCCTGGGATTATGTGCTATGATAAAATATGAAGTAGTGCTAATTAATTGTAGGTAAGACCGGGCTTAAATTGGTTGGTATGCACTGCTGAAATTTATACAGAGAAGTCAAAAAATTAGTATAGTGCTAGAATGAATAAAAGCTGTTAAAAACTTTTTTTAACAGCAGAACAGAAATATTAGAGCTCTTTTGTGGGATACATTCATTGCAAGGCATGATAGATTGTTTAAAAAAGATCATAGACCCACCCTGGCTTTGCTTCTGATTTGTTTTAGAAACAGATAGTTGTGGGATTTACAGTTGCCAACATGGGAACTGTTGGGCTCTCAGCAAACTACTCTGAAAAAGCAGGCTCAATGGAAAGAATAGTTTTTCTCATTAAGATGAAAAGGGTGAAATGAGTGGAGTCTTGGCTGTGCCTCACTTGGCAAAGAGCCAAGCAGGATTCTGAAAGAGTTTGGATGACGCATGATAAAAAAGAAGTAATGTTTTAACTAAACATGTAATATGCGAAAAGGATTACCCTATATCTCCAGTGACTGCTTTTACATTTCCACAGCCAGAGAAGACAGACAGAGAAAGAGGCTGATTTAAGGATTTAGATCTTTATTTTATCCAGAACAAATGGGACTTCCACTTTAGTAGAAGGCCTAACTTTCATAAGCAACAGCTTAATATTGAGGGTGAAATAAATCAGTGCAATTTTAATAATCAGAAACTGGTAGATGAAAAGAACTGTTGCAGGCTTCACCTAATAAACGAATACCCTAATCATATCCCCATAGAGTCCAAAGTATTTAACAGACATTAAAAGCCTTAACTGATTAGATTCTGTTAAATTGGTTTGCATGGGTACTGGAGACTATATTTCATGCTCATTCCCACCTTCAGGAAAACATAAGACAAACCCTTGAATAAATGGGTTGTTAAAATCTTAGAAAATGGAATAATTCAGCATTAAACTGGTTTGATAAAAAAGTCTGATAGCTTGATAATGGCATTTAATTTCCATCTTCAGGACAGTGGTCATCAATATAGTCTACAAATAAACAAAAGTAATCTTTGATGAGGTAGGCTCAATGTTTGAAGATCTCTCAAATACAAATGATATACAGAAATCTAAAGCATTTCATATTGTGAGACAAAGCCAAGTGGTATTAGTGGCAGGTTAATCTTCTTTGCCATGGAAGATTACACTTGGCATATATAATGACTGGGTTTCTATAACCAGAACAAAAAAATACCTGAAAAGCCACTTGTGTAAAATGTGAAGTCTAATCATCATATAAGTCTGCAAAACACAGTGACTAATCAGGTATATGAAGTTATTCTGGTAGAAAAAGAAATAAGCTATTATTGCCTTGAGAATGGGTGAAACAACCAAAGGACTGCAAACCCAAGACATTGAATCATTAACTGGCATTAATGACATCAGTTCTTAAGAAATTTATAAAGGTATTTAAAGGAGAAGTATAAACCAAATAACTATAATTTCAAGTCTTTCTCTACTGAAAGATAAACCTGAACATTCATTCTCTCTCACTTTTATGAAGTCTCCAGACTTCTCGTTCCAATATGCATGTTTCTAAAATGCATGCATCTTTCAGAAGCTGACAGAACAACAGAATTAATCAAGACTGATGTGCCCTCATTTCAGCTAGTTCCTTGTAATCCATCAAAAATATTTCTGCAAAGATTGAATTAGCCTAGA
This sequence comes from Ceryle rudis, assembly GCA_033439905.1. Taxonomy (NCBI): domain Eukaryota; kingdom Metazoa; phylum Chordata; class Aves; order Coraciiformes; family Cerylidae; genus Ceryle; species Ceryle rudis. The sequence goes on from JAAGNO010020448.1 coordinate 90,378, forward strand.
GAACATTCTAAAAAGTTACAATTTATAATGACCATGTGCTTGAACTCCTAAAGTTTAAAAAGTGATATATCTATATATATGACTAAGCGCACACACTTTTTAAAGAAAAAAAAATCCACTTTTTGGACACATTAGGATACTTTCAGTAATTTTATTAAATCTATTAAAATGTTATTAAAGTTATAGTTCTTCAAACTTATTATGAAGTGTTAGTCCTTTATTTCCTTTTTCTCTCTTTTTTTTTTTTTTAATGATATGAAGAAAACTAACTTCAGTTTTGAGTGTTGCGGTTCTTTTTTGAAGACCATGCCCATGTTGCTTATTTGGTCCCTTACTCAGTTCCAGTTTTCTCTTTACCACCATGTTAGATTTCAACAGAAGAAAATAAATTTGCTCCTTAATACTACAGTTTTAAGGACATAGATAAAAAGATGTGTATTCCTGAAGAACCTTTTCTTTCCTCTAATGTAACAGCTAGCTTGTGCACAAGTACTAATCATGCTTCTTAAGAGACATAATACAGTAGTTTTATTTTGTTTATATCTACTTTTCAAGTATACTGTACAGAATGATGGCAGTCGGAGAATCTACTATCAGTTTCTGTTATAGGCATGTTTGGAAACCAGATTTTTTTCTTCTGCTGGCTCCGTAGTCACCAAAACATGTACCGCCTATTCCTGTTACTCCTTTCTTTTTTTTTCCCCCTTCCTTTCGTAGTTACATTTTTATTCTATTCTATTTGAATTGCTTCTAATGTTTTTAATTCCCATTTAATTTTTCTTTTCTTTTTGTTCATCTCTGAGTCATTAGGACTTGTGTCATGAATGTATCTTCCACAAGAACAAAACCAGTTTTACTTTTTTCCATTTGACTCATTTCTTTGCATTTACGAGGATATTTGCAGCTATTTTTCATGCCTCCCTTTCTATAACCCCGTTGAAAGTTTGTGAATTGTTATCTCAAGAAACTAAGTCAATAGGAAGTATGGAACACTTTATTGTTTTAGTTTGGAACATTTTAGCTGTACAGGAAGGCAATGAACATTATTATGAAGGTTAAGCAAGAGTAAGACCTTAAGAAGAAATCCTCTCTTAATCAGTATTTTTCCAGATGATAAAAAAGAAAACCGAAGAGATGAAATTGACAAATGTAGCATATAATGGTCCTTCTTGGAGCAGTACTACAGGGGCCTCATTAGTAGACATTTTAGTACAATCATTTTTACCCCTGTGGCTCTCACTTCAGACTACTCAGAAAAGGTGGCTGCAGGAGCTAATCACAGTGATGCCTTTCTCAATTTTATTTTCCTTGTAAAAATGAGGCACAAGAGAGCTAGTAAGTTCTAATTGAAATCAGAATTATCATTGCCATGAATGCATGCTGCGTCTGTAGGGTATGTTTGTGCCAGTGGAAAATTTCCTTTTTCCCTATAATAAGTTTGGGGGCTTTAGACTTAAATGTAAAGTTGTGCTGAGGTCAGTATTAGCAGACATTTTATTCTGCTATTTTCAATAGCATTTCCGTCTTGCTGAATAGAAGCACAGTTGTCCGTTTATGTTTAACATTACTAACTGTGGTTGATAAGGGGAGGGACAGAATTCAAGGAGATGTGCCTTTAAATTTTAAAGTTTAAATGGGCTCTCTCTTGCATGTAATTCCTTTTCCTTCAATATTCCTCTATTTCTCTTACAAAAATAATTATAAGTACCATTTACTGCTTGTGGTTTAATTACCACCGTGAGAGACACTGCAAGTCTCCATTGCTCAAAATATTATGTAAGACAAAAGCAAAGTATTGCAAAGGTATTTTAAAGTGGGAGAAAATCTCCATTTTATTCAGCTTCAGAAAAGTATCCTCCTGTAATGGTCCATCATGCAGATACCAGAAAAAATAAAAATAAAAAAGAGTGTGGTTCCTGAAACTCCATTCCTCCCACCACTAAGTTTTTATGATAGTGATGGATTAATAATCACTTGCTGTAGCAAGTATTAAAAAATATCTCTCCCCCTTTTCTCTTGGAAAACAGGAATGTTTTAGGAAGCTAAACAGAGAAAGAAAAACTGTTTTAGAAAGTTTTGATCTCCATTGAAGATGTTTTTTCATCTCTGTTCATGTACTGGAACTTTCTAGTTTTGGAAGACTTTCTAGTTTTGAAGGACTGACACCTCTACATCCTAAAAGGAAGGCAAAAGGAAGACTTCCATCTTACTGTATGAGTAACTGGTGAAATGCAGAAAAAAAAACCTTGAAGAGTTTTTCTCTGAAAGAGGATGATACCACAGTGCAAAAGAGATGAATCTCTGTGAAAACATAGGTTAGAAAAATTGAACCTTGCTTTGGTTTTAGTACAACCTTTTGATAACTGATAAAATGGAGGCTAGACCTCAAATACTTTTCAACCCAACATTTTTTGTGTATATGTGTTTAATCTAATTTCACCTGTCTTCTAATGTCTGAAAATGTGATTTAGAATTTACAAAGCTTTTATACCGTGTTGTTATTCCCCCTGGAATGAATTGTTAAGTGTTGCCGTAACTAAAGCTCTGAAAGTTAACAGAAACCACGATTGTTCTTTAAGTGTTAGAAACCAGAAAACCTTTCAGTAAGTTAATAAACTGTGATTTTCTGATATAAGGCTAAAGATTCCACAATGGCACAGCAGTTGTTTCATAGATATCGTGCAAAGGCTTTCATAAAAAGTGACAAAACATAAGAACAGAAATTCTGACAGTATGCCATCAACAAAATGGATATTCACTGAATGGTCTTCTTGCCAAGACTGACAGTTGAAGAGAAAGAGTGAAGCTGTTCAGTTGCTATCAGAATTATAATTTAACATACACCTTTTACGCACCGCCCATAACATGGTGCTACTTTATCCATGATCTCCCCATCTTTATCCAAGGAAACAGAATTGTGTTATGGGGTAATATAAAATAAAATTGTGTTATGATCATGTTGAGTGCCATAACACCATTTACAGGACACCCAGGTGATCAGGCCTAGTCAGCACAGATTCATGAAGGGCAGGTGCTGCTTAATAAATCTCATCTTCTTCTATGACAAGGTGACCTGCTTGGTGGATGAGGGAAAGGCTGTGGCTGTTGTTTACCTGGATTTCAGTAAAGCCTTTGATACTGTTTCCACAGAATCCTCATGAAAAAAAAATGGCTGCCCTGGGCCTGGATGGGCGTACACTCTGATGCATCAAACACTGTCTGGATGGCTGGGCCCAGAGAGTGGTGGTGGTGAATGGAGTTAAATCCAGTTGGCGGACAGTCACAAGTGGTGTTCTGCAGGGCTCAGTGCTGGGGCCACTCCTGTTTAATGTATCAATGACCTTGATTAGGAGATTGGGAGCACCCTCAGTAAGTTGGCAGATGACACCAAGTTAGGTGGGAGTATTGATCTGCTTGATGGTAGGAAGGCTCTCCTGAGGAATCTGGACAGGCTGGGTTGATGGGCTGAGGTCAATCATATGGGCTTCAACAATGTCAAGTGCAGAGTCCTGCACTTGGTCCACAACCACCCCATACAACATTACAGGCTTGGGGAGGAGCCACTGGAAAGCTGCTCAGTAGAAAGGGACCTGGGGGTGTTGATCATCAGATGGCTGAACATGAGCCATCAGTGTGCCCAGATGGCCAAGAAAGCCAATGGCATCCTGGACACATCCTGGAATAGTGGGTCCAGCAGGACTAAAGAAGTGATTTTCCCATTGTACACGGTACTGGTGAGGCCACAGCTTGAGTATTGTGTTCAGTGTTGGGCGTAACAGTATAAGGAAAGACATTGATGTGCTGGAGTGGGTCAAGAGAAGGGCAACAAAGCTGGTGAAGAATCTTGAGAAAAAGTCTTATGAAGAGCAGATGAGGGAGCTGGGGTTGTTTAGTCTGAAATATAGGAGGCTGAGGGTAGACCTTATAGCTTTTTACAACTACCTGAAAGTAGGTTGTAGAGAGGTGGGTGTTGGTCTCTTCATACAAGTCACAGCTGATAGGATAAGAGGAAATGTCATCAAGTTGCACCAGGGGATGTTTAGGTTGGACATCAGGCAAAACTTTTACACCAAAAGGGTTATCAAAGACTGGAACAGGCTGCTCAGGGAGGTGGTTGAATCACCATCTGTGGCTGTATTTAAAATCCATCTAGATATGGTGCTCAAGGATACGTTGTAGTAGTGGCCCTGGTAGGGTTAGATAATGGTTGAACTTGATGATCTTGAAGGTCTTTTCCAACTATAGCGATTCCGTGATTCTGTACTAACTGGGATAGAACATAGGGTTTTTGAGAGCTTCCAGTTATCTGGAATGCTCTTGAGGCAAAAATAAGCAGGGAGTGTGAAAACAGGTAGTTATAATGGAAACTATTTTTCAGCTATAACTGAAGCAGATACTATCACATACTTTTTGTGATACCGACTTCTGTGGAGGTGAGCATTAGGAGTTATTAACCCAAGAGGATATACTGACTGAGGTGAAATTAAAGTCAACAGAAGTACAATAAATCTTTGTTTCATGAATGTCCAAATCCAAGCACAGATACTCTGAATGGTTTTATTTGTGACCAGCAGAGCTGTCTTTTTTGGGGGGAAACAATATCCTGGTAATGATTTCCAAATGTTTTACAGGTTTTGGGGAGCTGGATAAAGTAATTCTAAAGCTGATGCCTATAGGGATAAACACAGCTTCCAGAACAACTTGTAATTGAGATGTGATTGTTTGTGTGCCTGATCTAACTGGACAAAACATCTTAGCTAACTGACAGGAAATCACATGAATTTATTAATGAATTGTGGACTTCTTAACCAATCTGCTGCATAATTTTATAACTGCTATATAAGTAGAAACATTTTGTTATAAAAAAAGCTTGTATACGTATTTTAATTGCTTCATTACGACTGAAGATCTCTCAAAAAGTATAAAGACAGAATGGATTACTTAAAATCGTATAAAGGCCTATGCATGGTGTCAACAGCATTTTATTAACAAGGACTTAAGAATGGAAAATTCATTTTTAAGGCATGGGAGGAACAAGAAGGAGTAGTTTTGTTACTATTAAATTTTGACGACTTTAATAATTTTAGGCAAGATTTAAGTCAGAGATAGAAATAGGAAAAGGTGCTGTAAGTAGGAGATAAGTTAGTACTTCAGGAGTTAAAAATGAGAAACACAAAGAATTCTTGATCTCTTTTCACATCAGTATGAGACAAGTATCAGAAAATCATCCAAAAGATGTAGGAATAGTCTATGGGTTGAGGAAGCTTTGGAGGTCATAGAAGGAGCTAGAATGAAGAAATTGGCACAGATGCCTGCTAATACCGTTTCACTTTTATTGATAGTACAGATGATAATGTCAGTGCTGAACTGACTTTCTAGTCAGTTGTCTGGGTTTTGTGTCTGAGAAACTAAATAGTCTTCAGACTAATTTGGTTCACTTATCTGGCTAATCAATTGTGTGGTTTCTTCACTCAGTGCAAGGAAAGTAGCTTTTGTATTTTTTTTTTTCCATTTGAGGTCTAAGCCTCATATCGTGATGTAACAGTCTTATTATCCTTTCATCCTCTGTTCTTCTATAAGGGACATGGTGAGAGAATTATTTGAAGTAGTTCTGTTACAGATAGTAAATTACCTTTCCTGCTGCCTCCTTTCCCCAAATCCTGTTGTCCATGTGCTATCCTGAAAGTATGAATAATTAAGAAGGAAAGTACTAAAATACTGGTAAGAATTGATTACATTATGATTTTAGAGGAAGAAACTACATCATTTACAGATGTAAATCTTCAAAACCAAAATGTTTCCTCTTGATTTCCTCTTGATTTTCCTTTATTTGCATTAAGTGATTTGCATTAAATGATTTTCCTTTATTTGCATTAAATTGTTCTTTACAAAATACCAGAAAATACTGAAATGTCATCAGCATTATATTTCTGTATTGAATTTTTAAAAGAAAATTTCATGTTCTTACAGAAAGTTACATTTACATATAGCAGTGTCATGTTAAAGATAATGCGGCACACATACCATGAGCATTGCACTGGGGGAGTCACAGAATCTTCCTCCTTTCTTGTTCCCAAGTTGTATTCTGTGTCTTTTTGTGTGCTTGATTTTAGATGCTTAAACAATTTTGTAAGTAGGGCAGACCTCCTCGTTGAGGTCTTACATACAATATTTTAATGTGGGGTTTTTTTTTCCCCTCTTATAATAATTTCTCACTGGAAGAATGTCCACTTTGGGAGTATGCTTTATCCAACAGAATAGGTATTTCCTTTCTTTCTCTTTTTTAGTCTTAAGGCAAATAACGTAAATAAATTAGGGTTGTATTACACACCCATGAATATTGGGAAAGGCTTTGTAGTTCATAGCAATTCCATTTTGTTTCAGAGATGAAGTAAGTTTTAAGAGTCATTCCCCAACATTTGGATAAACAACCACCTATTATAAACCACAGTGTGTAATGTGTATTATTAATGGTGTTTGCATAGGGCTGTCTCTCTCTCAAAAAAAGAAAATTCTCAATTGTCAGAACCACATTTAGAGTGAAGGAGAGGAAGGCAGAAAAGGACAAAGAGCCAGGCTCTACACTCTAACTCTTTATTCCGTTAATGCAGATGTTGTAATTCATCTTTCAAGTCAATTACCCTGCTGGTGGCTTATACGGAGAGCACAGACATTAATATTTCCAATACACTTGATTGTAGTTAGATGAAAATTCAAACAGTTTTCAAGCGGGAAAGGAAATTAGGTCAGGAGAAATAGCCACTACAAATTAATAACCCCACTGATAGCTTCACCGTTAGCATCACTATTTCCATAAACTATTCAGAAGATGTAGAATTAAATATCTGACAGTATTTCACTGAATAAGGAGAAAATATAGTCATAATTTTTCCTTTTTTATTTTCCTTTTTTTCTTTTGATACACTGAAAAGTTTGCTGCTGGAGCAAGTGGAATACAGATTTTTAAAATCATTAAATATGGGGATTTTGTTGTGGTTCCTTTTTTTTTTCTATGTTTTTCTATATGATAAAGCATTTATTCTGTAGAGAATGAATTGCAGGTCTGTCTCATAGAAGTGTATGATATCAGAGGTATCCAGAAAGAAGAGACAACTGGGGCAGGGAGAAGAGGAGCTTTAACTATGTATATATAAATCAATCTATTCTGTAAAAGAATCACCTAATGATGATTTTATTTTATGATGTGGAAGAGATGTGAGAAACTTACTCTCTTTCTCTTGCTCTATTAACAAGCATGTGTATCTACAAAATAGACAATAATACGTGTGTGTGTATACACATGCAGAGACTTCAAGATGCCACAAGTGATTGTGCCCACATTGAGAAGTCATTTCATGCCTAGATAATGAATCCTAATCCTATCTGATGTATAAATATACACATGTGTACATGTATGTAGTATATTCATATAGGCCAGAACAATAGGCACTCTTGCCTTTGTTTTTTTATGCCTTTCCAAAGTGATTATTTCAGAATCATGTTGTACAGAAAGAAGAAAAATACTACAAACCCATGGAACTTCCTAAAGACTACATTCCACTGTAAGAAAATAACAGTCAGAAGGAAAAGCTGTATATATTTCATATTGGTTTTTGCTTTAATGTGATGAATCCTCAAGCATTTAGAAAACTTTGTAGAAGTCCCATGAGAATTTAGAACGTAAACATAATATTGCAACTGAATATAGGTAGATCTCTATATACTAGGAATTTAAGAGATCCATGTGATGGGAATGTGATAGGAGAAGCCTCCAAAACCAGCCAACTTAAAAGTTTCAAAATTATTCCACTGGACTGACTGGATTCTTTAACAATGCCTATTGCCAGTATTTAGCACTTAATCACTATCAATCATCCATAACAAGCTTATCTTAAATTAGTTGCAAGTGTACAATGCCACTGAAGTGATGCCGTTTTAGTTCATACTGATAGCTATAATTCATCAATCCAGAGAAAAATTGGAGAGAGAAAGCCAGAACGAATCTGTTGTCTTCTTTTTTTCACCATCTTTCACCATAAACCACCACTGATGTTCTGTGTTCATCTGTCTCCTCCCCAAAAGAAAATTGGATGATCTCAGCTTCTCTTGACATTTATTTTTGAGATGAGGGCTTGTTCTTGTTTTGCATATTCTGCAGGATTATTCTGGTTCCATCAGACACCCTGCCTGCCTGCTCTGCAGGATTATTTTGGTTTTACCAGACATCATTCTTGCCTACTCTGCATCCTCAGTTCTTATCTTGCAGAGTTTAAATACTTGCACATTTTTTATGCACCCTGTTTGTGCTGCTATATCACAACTCCATCTGTGCCTTTGCAATTAAGGCTATTATTGATATATTAAAGATGAGCTGTATTGCAAAATGTTATTAATATTTTTACAATGTTAAAGTAAGCTTAAGATACAGTTCCTGGTTATGCTATTTTAGTGTGCTTATATCTGCATTCCAAGCAAGTAAATACTCATTTTCTTGCTTAGTAGGCTTCTAATTACTGCATGCAACAGGCTTCATATTTGGCTAAAGTAAAACCAAATCATGGTTTGGAGGCAAGACTATTTCAACATAGGTTGAAACTCAGTCTCATACATGCATCAAATAAAGGTTAAATCTCTAGTTAAAATTCTAATTAAACTAAAATTTTATTTTAAAAGAGTGTCTCATTATAACTTACTTAACTTTAAATATAGGACCTAGGTGGTGTATTTAGCTGACACAGATTGAACTGCTCCTGCTCAGATATTAATGTTCTGAAAATTTAGGCAGGTATGAACTTTTTTCCCCATGTTAGAGAATGAAGTCTAGATGGCAATCACTGAGTTTAAAAGAGGACCCTCTTTCCCTGAGCAGCAATTCAAAATCCTGAGGGTCTGCTTAATCACAAAGTAGTAGAAATTTTGACAATCACAAAGATATTCTGAATATGTCTATGAAAACTGTGTTAGCACATTTTTTTTCTGTATATTTTTCATAATATCTAATTCATCTAAAGGAGTAAATTTCAAATTTCCACAGATAATTTACTTGAAAATTGAGGGAGAGACTTGAAAAAGTTGTCATTGGAAGAAATGGGGAAACTTGCTTACAGGAAGCACCTTGTGGTATTGAATATGCTGAATCTCCTGTAGCATTTTGGAAAACCTTGCAGAGATTGTGTACATAAGTTAATTGTGTGTGCTTAGGAGACAACTTTACCTAAAATCACTCAAGGCATCTAAGCTGCAGATCCCTGCTGGCTGTTACTGTTTGGCTGTATTAGGTGCACATAGATATTCAAGCTGATTTTTTTTTTTTTTTTATAGTTTAGTATTGGGAACATGCAGACTTTCTCATTTTCCTCACCCTTCCTTCCCTTCATTCCTTTCTCTTTTTCTTTCTCTTAACATGGCATTTATGTAGAATTTTATGTTTTCAGTTTTTGTGTTAGGATAGTGTGGATAACTTGTAAGGGCTGTCATGTGAACTCAAGTCAAAATGAGCCACTAATGGTACTGTACATCCAGATTCAGAACAGAAAATTAAATTGTTGTTTTCAAATTATGCAAACTGAAATTTGGAATTCAGCTGCAAATCAGGTTACAAAAGCTAGAGGTATTTTTGAAGAGTGTTCAAGGTTTCTCTGCATGTTTTGTTTCCAAAGTGGAACCTGTTCAATGTACAATGAATACTTGAATTGCTAACCATCTCCTGATTTGTGATACTATGCTGCTCATTGTAAGAGAACATCCTTTATGTATAACATTACTTGTTAGGGGCAGCCCAATCCAAGTAACTCACATTCTGAGAGGCTGTTTTTACAACCAACTAGTGAGAGAAAGCCTTGAAGGATTTTCCTGATGTTTGTCTTTTCACTATTACAGCCTACAAATAATTTAACATGTTTGAATCTCAGTTTGCAGATATGTAAAATAAAAGCTTAGAATAATAATTAATTTTACTGTAACACTGAGATGCCTGTATGGAAGAGTATTGCAAATTTTTGGAAAATAAGTGTGTCAGCCAGGGCTTGGAATCACATGTACTTTTTTGTAATATTCCCAAGGCCAGGGGGAAGTAAAGGGTAATTGACCTTCCCAGTCTGCCAGGTGGCATGGGGAACATGAAAGAACTATCTTGTTGATCAGCAAACTACATGAGACTTAAGATTTCATAGCCAAGTAAACTCAAAAATATTTATAATTATTATTCTTACAGCACAGATACACCATAAGGAAATATAAATATATTTGCACTGTAGAGGTCTGACACATATTGGATAACTGGGTCCATTGGACTAAGGGGCAAAAATTCTATCTACTTTAGTGGAACCAAAAAATATATGAAATATTATCAGCCCATGTTGTAGGTAAAATTTCAAGGAAAAAAGAAGTTCTTGCTATCACTGGACACTTTGTCCTTTTCTTAGACCAACATCCTGCAATCATAGATGCTTTGGGCAAATACACATTATTCTTACTGTGCCATGAGTCTATCCAGAAAACATTTTTTTTCCTGTTACCTAAAATGTGTTTCTTGAGTAAAACCTTCAAAGGAGGTGGACAGTAATATTTTAAACACTGGTGTTAGGAGATGTTTTCCAGTTTCCTTCCACTGGCAATACATTCTTTCAACTGATTTCAAGACTGTGTGTAATTGTGTGGGATGTGACTTTTTGTGGTAGGTTTTCCTAGAAAAATAGGGTTGCATCAGGTAGGAAGGACAGGTGAAATTACTGGAAAATCTTTCCAGTTTAGATGTAATAGCTAACATTTAAGGAATCTCACTTTGTGTTCTCTGATTTAGTAAAACAATTTGATATGTGTATTGAAATGCATTTCAGTTAATCTTTCGGGAGGCCAGGGGAGTGCTGTGAATGTTGAACATTTTTTGGCTAAAACAGAGCGCACACCATAACCATTCCTGCTGTGTTGGAGACCAGCTGGGAAAAAGATACGTACTCTGAAGTTAAAATAGTTGGAACAGGTCCCCTACTTGATAACAGCTGAGTACTGTAGTCAAATACAGCTATTGCAGCAGGATTCTATTGATTTATACTGGACAAAACTGGTGCTTTTATCAAACAGTTTTATGGCTACTCAGCAGTCTGTGTCAAGCCATAGGCAAAGATTTTCAGGAAGTTCCTGGCATCCAGTGAGACAGGGAAAACTGGTTATTATATCAGGCAAATCACTCAAATCACTTAGCAGCATGCCTGTCTCAGTCAGATGGAAAGCACATTCACATTATTTGGATTATACTGCAAGCTAGCACAGCAGAAAGATTAGGCCTCACAATTTACCAGGTAGTGTTTAAAATCTTTTCCCCAGCTAAAGGATATAGCTGACAGTTCACACTCCAGAGTCAAGTTAATCTGTAACATTATCCGCCTATTTTTTACTGAGCAGTCCCCAAAGCAGTTTGTAATATGCATATGAACCGAACCATTGTTGTGATCAAATTTTAAATACCCTTGTGAAATGGGAAAAAAGGAGAGATAAAATAAAACTCTGCTGCTCTGGTACTGAAGATTGACAGCAAAAGGAAAAGTATTGCTTCATTGAGTGCATGGCTCTGGCTACAGTGGCTGCATTAAGTTGCTGGTGGGACTTCCAGTCCCTCCTCTAATGCATGGCTAATAGCTCAGCATTAACTCTGTAGAGTTGGGAGATGAAGCTTTCCTATTTCAGAATATTATGAAGTTGTAGTGGTGTGAAATTAGAGTGATAGTTATCGTAAATTTTTTTTGGATAAGGATACTTGGTTAATATAGCTCATGAATGTAGTTTGGTGTGGTAGGTGTTTCACAGTAGCTCACCACTGCAGCAGCAACAGTGCAAAGTGATAGCAATATATATTACATTTTCTGAATTTGATGGCTTTTAAAATGTTAACTTATGCTGGGTATCACACATCTGTTTGAAAGTGAGAGGAGAAACAGAGCACAAGAAAACAATTACTACGATGGCAGAAGGTAGAAAACAGCACATCCTTGTTCAGTATACTGCTGGCACGATGCCCTCTCCTAGACTGGTTGACACCATAATTAATCATATCCATTTGTTTCATAGTAGCGGAATTCACTCCTGACATTACTGTGTACTCAGAATTGATCCTATTTGTAAAACTACATCATTCACTTTAATAACATCAACACCATGAGTGTGCCATGAGATTAATAAAAGCTTCTACACTTTATGACTATCTTGTTAAATTAAAGAACTCTCTGTTAGTGTAAGCTCCACAATATGGGATGAATTTTTTAAAAAATAGAATTTGTCTTATTGCTGCTAATATTTTAGTTCCTTCTCTGAGTTTCTATCTACTTACTTTTTCTTACCATTGTTTTATTCTTGCAAAAAGAAAGAATAAAATTATTTTTCTCTCTTTACCTCATATGGGCTTGACAAAACAAGTATTTAATCCAGGTTTCCTCACACATCAACAGACAGACCTGAGACATATTTTCCACACCTTTCATAAACTGTATTTAAAGTATTATTATAGAAAATTATGTCTCTGTGATTTGCCAGACTGTGTTTTAGGAACATGTTGAAATGGTCTTACAATTGAGGCAAAGAGTACTGATATCTAATAGGTCTTTTGTAGAACCGATACTAGTTAATCAGTATTGAGATGATTTTATAGCAGTTTCTTTTCTCCCAAGAGCTTTTGGTCCTGCAAGCTACTTCTTTAAACATCCCATAAACGATTAAAAATTGCTCCTCACTGTGGGGAAAAAGGATGCTATCTATGACGTAGCTTCCACAATCCGCTTAGCTACACGATCTTGGGCTTGGTGATATCAAGTGTATAAGTCAACAAAAATATTCAGTATCAGTTCACTTTTAATTTATAAATTAGAATGATATATGATGTAACTAATATGAATTATGTTTGATTCTAATCCAAATGTGGTTTATAGAGCTAAAATTTAAGGATACTACTGAGTTTTCATAATCATTGGAAAGCAATATGAAAAAATAGTGCTTCGTAGTTGTGCAAAACTAGCAATGAAACCTTTAGTTTAGCAATACTGTGGCAAGTATCTTAATTGATTTATTCACTTTCTGGTGGAAGCTTTTTTATGTTAATATTCATGTATTTTATCTTGAAATAAATGTAATTTTAAATTCTGACATAAATATTATTTGCATAGCAATTGGTCACAAAGAGTAATTCATTAATATTCAATGAAGTGTTAATTTGTGCAGAGCCTAGAGCAATTGTAAACTTCATTTTGCCTTCAGAAGGAAATTTGTGGCACTGGAAATATAACTGTGTATAATTGTATTAATCAGTCCCAAAGAGTATTTGATGTTGAAAGGTGTATTGTTCTTTTATTTTTGCCCTACAGTGGTGCAATATGAAATTGTTATCAAGACAGAGAATAGGTTTTCTAATATTCTTAACATCCTGCTCTACAAATACAGGTAGAAGCAAGTGGCTCATTTTGTGAAGACTTTGTTATCTTTGTTATTTGTTACCTGACTTATGAATTCAGAAGGATTTTCCTTCCTATTTTCTGGTAGAAATTTGAGAAAAGAGAGAGCAAGAAGGAAACAAGTTACTTTTGAGAGAGAAATTTTACTTTTGAGAGATTCTTTTCAGAGCAACATTTGCTCACTCTGTTTTGCTTTCTTTATTGGACTGTGAATAAAAATGTTGGTTTTAAACAGATAGGGCCGTTCTTTTTTTTATGCACTTATACAGCTGAAAATGAACAGAGTTGCATATTGACAGCTGGGAACATCTACCTGTATTAGGCTTAAATTAACACACTTTGTAAGTAGACAGAGGCAAGTGAATCCCTGAGCCTTGACTTTTCATAGGTAGGAGTTCAGCGGGAAGGAACAGTAAGCTAACATAAACACTATACCTAAAGGGCTGCTTCTTCTAACAAGCTGCTAATGACCTATATTAAATGATTATAAAATATATAAAAATAGTGCTGAACATGCTGCATATTGAAGGTGCACAGAACTTTACCACTGAGGCTAGGATTGACCTTTCTCTCAGTCTGTATAATCTTCTTGTGCTATGTTGTTTCTGGATTGTCAGGAGAAAATGGAAAATTAAGAGAGAGCAAAAGGTACATACACTGCAGAAATGCCCGCATCACCAAAAACAATTTGGGAGATCAGCAAGTAGTGATACCAGCAGTTCTCAGCAGTTCTTCCTGGAAGATTACTACCTGCTGTGAAGAAGAAAAGCTTGTATCACTGTAGGAGGACATCATGGAAGTAGGTCAAATGCCCCCAGGTGACTGACCAATATGGATATGTTAATACGTGGATCTTGCTCATACATTTTAATTTTGTTTGTGAGGTTTTGTTGGGTTTTTTTCTTACTTCTTTTTTTTTTTTCTTTTTTTTTCTTTTTTTTTAAGTGTCTTAATAGTGAACTCCTTACAGCTTGCCAGCCATCTGTCATTTAGCAAGTCTTTTGATAGCAGACTACTTCCAATATGTTGATCCCTGCTTGTTTTTCAATCCAAGTGCTCTGATACCTGACTTTTAGTAGTAAAAACTGAATACAGTGTTTTCATATGAATGGATAACCTAAAGAAGTCTTGTTTGAAAATGATATTTCATGTTAGAGAAGTTAACTGGACTGCCAGACCTGGCATATTAGGATTATTGTTTTTAAAACCATAAAAAATGTAATTATAGGTTCAAAGTTTATTTTTATTATGTAAAGATATCTTGCAAAGGTAATTTTGTTCATTGGACTGTTACAGAATGTAATTCCTTAATAGCTTGTATAAATTTCATCACTCAGTTGCCATTAACAGGAGTGGCTCTATTAGAGAGAACTGATCAAAGAATGTAAGATTTTTTGATAGAACAAACAATGGAAGCAGTGATAGAGTTTATATACACTCAGGTGTTTAACAGCCATGAGGGTTTTGTTTCATGTGGAAAAATAAAACAGCAAAATAATTACAGCACAAATACAGATAAAAATCACGTTTTCAGAGCCAAAGTATACAGATTACATTAAGCTTTCACTGTTATCTGGCTTTTGATTCTATATTCAAGATGGTTGAAATGTAGTTCTGAGCCATTATTTTGAACACTCTAAACTTTAGAGTGTTTTTTAAACCTAAAATCTCATGTTGATTTAACACATAGGAAAACTTTTATCTTGTCTGATGATATCTCAGCACCAGCTGTTTAGGGAATCTCTTGTACAGATATAGCACCCAAATCTCTTTTTCTATCAATAAATGAGATTCCATTTAACATCAGTTAGGCTATGCCCATTTATTTTGGTAGACTATTTGCCCCACATGATTTATCAGAGGAACTTCAGTTTTACATTTCCTTTATCACTCGAGGTAGAGAATCCTCTTTTCTGCCAATTTGAATTGGATTTCACCTGTGGAAGGCAGAACTGTTTTATACAGGTGACATTTCAAATCTGTTCTGGTTGAAAAAAACTACCTCTCATAAAAGTATTCCTAAATCAAACCTGTCCCATTGTATATAACTCCTCCCACAGTTCTGAAAACAAACTAACAACACCACCACCACCACAAAAAAAAAAACAAAAACAAAAACCAAAAACCCCACCAAACCCCAAAATCCCAACCAACCAAAAAAAAACCAAATAAAACCAAACAAACAGAAAAAAGATAAAACTTTGAAGTGGCCTCCAGAAGTTGTATTGTATTAACACTGTTGTCTGCGTATCATGAATCCCCTTAATCTTTTCTAGTGACATTCGCTTACCTGTAAATTAATTGCCCAATGTTTTCAAACAAGTCCATGCCCTTGTTCTCTTTTACTTTTCACAGCCAAAGAGTGTGGCTGGTGAACAGTAGGTTTTCCCACTTTACTTTCCAAATGGGAGACAAGTTTGACTTGGCAATGCTGCAAGCAGCTAAAACAGGCTGGGGGCACAGCTTAACTGACTGTTACTAATTGAAGGGAGAAGACTAATGGCTACATGTAATATTTCCACAGTAATGAAAGTGCTGTGCTGACACTGCTGTGTTGCTCTGTGAGAGACTAAAATGTTTTACAGAGATGGCAAGGCAGTACCACTCTCAGCCCCCTCCACCCACACAGCCTAAATGTCATAATGTAGAGAACAAGCTGACTTGGCTGAGGAATTTCAGGCTGCTTCTTTTCCAATTCAAAATGGGAAGAAAATTGGGCCTAGTGGAAAAACACTGGCCAGCTACAACTCAGTGCCAGGAGCACTGCTTAACCGACATCTAATGACAACCAGAAAAATGTCCCCATGCAGACCACAGTAATTACACAGTCCTAGTAATGCCACATTAACACAATTAAATTACTTTTGAAGGTATGCTACCTTGGTGACAGAGACATGGTTTCACCAATAAGTAACTAATGCAGCAAATGTAGTGTGAAGAGGAAGAGAGGAAGAACCTGCTTCAATGGGTTCAGTGTTCAAGGGAAAGTCTGGAGAGCATCCACCATCTCCCATCAGAGATATGAACAGGTTTCATTCAGGAACCTGAAACAAATCACTGCAAGATAGCACGGGAAGAGAGCAGAATTATTTCCTTAGACTCTCCAAAACGTGCTATTTAATAGCTTCAGTCTACACTCAGATTTAATATAAAATAGGGTTTTTTTCAATTTTACAGTATAGTCTGGCTTAGAAATTAATTTTGTTAACATGAGCATGTTTACCATTGCTTTCAAACTCTCCATCTAACTGGCTTGGCAGACAGGTAGCTCAGCTATGGAGAATGGCAGACAGGTAGCTCAGCTATGGAGAAATGTGTGACAGCAGCTGCATTTGTCTGCCTGCTTTATAAAAGGAAAGGAGGAGACTTCATCTGAAACTTTATAGCTGCTCAGGGCAGTCTCACTGATCATTGTCCACATTTACACATGTCCTATTCTAAGGAAATTAATGAAGAGCATAATAAGGTGTGAATGGTATATTACGATGCATGAGATAGAAAAAAAAAAAAGAGGAGGTTGTGTTATTCCAGGTAATTTGGACAGGGTTATACATCTAGGTATCTATCAGGAAGGTATTCAGCTAGCAGAAAATTTATCTTTATAATTTGTTCTCATTGTGTTCCTTTAGATCTGAGGACATTAAGCTTTTAACAACCAAAATATTACCATTAGAAAACCCTTGCTGGAATTTTAACACAGAAATGTATTTGTAATGTTCATTTGGCTCTCCCTGGCCCTCCTAAAAAAGTGCTACTTCCAGGCCAATGACAAGCCATAGGTGACATAAATACTTCTTAATTAATACCTTAACAACAGAGAAAGTATAAAACAAAGTCTATGTGCCAAAGAATTGTCAAGGTCATATTGGTTCTGGAAGAATATGGATATCAGATCACACAAGGGTACTTGCTTAATATATTTTCTTCCATTTCCTCCTACTTCAAGACTTGAACTTGTTTCATATTTTAGGATTATATAGGTCCTAAATTGAGGTAAACATTTCAACATACTTTAAATCCTACTGAAAAGGAAAACTGTTTTCTCTCTGCTGCTCCAACTTAAAGTCTACCACCGTATACATTTTCTCACAGCAGTATTGAGATATCATATTGAGACATCAAAATCTGTATCTCTTCTGACTTTGGTCTTGCATATCGGCAAAAAATTCTTAACTGTACTGGTACATAAAAGGCAAACATTGTCATCTGTGCCACTATTTATTTATATATTTGTTTATTTTAATGAGAAGTAAGGATTAATAAATTGTACTTTCTAGGGAAAAACAAACAAAATATCAAACAAAATCCCTCTTTAAAGCAAAATTTTTTGCTCATTAATAGATAAATTAAACCTGGATTTTCATACTATACATATTTATTATTAATCCATTTGACAAATTATCTGGTAAACAACTTTATCAATAAAAAGTAATTTAGGGTTAGTGATGATGTTACTCCTATCTCTTGAGATTAGATGTAAATTGCCTGTCGTGTAGGTTTGGACATGGTGTGAGGGCTGATGTTTATATGCATGCAGTTTTCTTTCAGTGTACAATTTGCAGACATTTGTGACAATTATTTGCTGTTACACTTTAAAGAAGTGATAAGATGCTACTGACAAAAAACATTGCATAAGGGATAGTTGCTGAATTCATGTAGGATGAGGTGTTCAGATAGTTAAGGTTAAAGAACTCATATAATAGCTGAAATTGGTGGGATACCCCTAGCTGTTCTTCAGTGTAGATCTCAACCTTAATCCATAAAGATTGTTAGACCCTCTGGAGGGGCTGGGTGATAGTGGTGACTGTTATCCTAAAAAACAGATGGTAAAGTGAGTGACACCTATAAATGTGCAGGCTGTGTTACTTCACTGACAAGATGCTAAGCCCTTCTGGCACTAAAGTAAAAAAACAGGTGTTTTTGACACAAAAAAGTAGTATTGAAACTATGCCTCAAGCCATGTGGAAAGTCTGAGCCAATTTTTCAAGTAAAAGTAACTAAAAATCTAAATTGGGGTATACTTGTAAAAGCATGACAGCTTCAGACCTTTCCCATCGATATATTTTTGACGAGTTCTACTGTCTGTCTCATGCCTGTAGAATTAGCTGATCACCTTTCAAATAAAATTATAATTTTCAAGACTTGAATAGATGGTAGCTTTGCTCTGGAAATCTTGTGCAGCTCATTTCCAAGTGAATGAAATGGCAAGCAGTATTTTTAGGCTTATGTGATAACACCCTTTAAGTTTGATGGTAGAATTCTTCAATTACCTTTATGTCTGCCTTAAATATAGTATGAAGTTAATCAAGTGCTCGCATACCACATATTATAATTGTAATTAACAATGTCAGGTTTAGAGATTCATGTGGCCAGCAGGGAAACCACAATGGTGTAAAAAAACAATGTAATGAGTATACTTACTTTAAAATCCATTATCACTTCAACAGATTACTTTGTTTAAAAAGATATTAAAGTTAATAGCATTTAATCTACTTGCTGGAATGTAGTAGTATTTTTCAAAAAACAATAAAAATAAAACTTCAATAATTGAGCATTACCAGATGGGAAAATCTCCAGTACAATTCTTTCTCAGAGAAATTAGGTTTCTATCTTTTTTTTGGCTTTCAAATTTAAAACACCTATTTATGTTTATGGATAAAAGGAAGCTGTTAAGCAAGAAAAAATGCCTCAGGTATTCACCAAAATAAAATCCAGGAGAATACACTTAAAAAAACCCAAATAAAAATAGAGAGGGAGAAAAAAAATGCATAAAAAATAAAGGGAAATGTGTCTTCTGTTTGTTGCCATGAAGTGAAATGAATTACCTCTGCTAGTTAAGAACTTTGCATTTGTGTGACAAGGTTTTTCTGTATCTAGTAGTCTGTTTCAGGATTTCAACAAATGCTATGTCCATTAAAGTATACTAAAATAATCAGTGCCAGAATATCCTGTTCTTCCTTCTTGTCTGTTTCCTTCATTCAGTCAGCATAGTCTTCCTGGCAAATAGTCTTCCTGCATATTTAGATTTGTTTCAGCTGGATAATTTATTATCACAGTTCTGGTGAAAAACATGTGTCCAGCCATTGTATGTTACTGTTAGCAGGGACACTTCGGCAATGTATTGTATTATACTAAGAGAATTAAACAAAATTGTGATTAGAGGGTGAAGTTATTTCAGTGGCAGATGCGGAGAAGCACATGCAGTGAATGATATGCTGGTGACCATTTGCACATGAAGATAAATCATAAGACAGGGGTTTTTTCAGTTGTTTCTCATGGTCTTATCCAATGTCAATATGGTAAAAAAGTCTACATTTAACACAAAAAAAACCCCGTTTATGGATCTGAAAGAAGACAGCACAAGAGAAAGCTCCATTGTCTCTGTTTGGATTACTAACCTAGGAGGGGGGAAATGCATTCAAGACTTTATTTTTTTTCTCTTCCCCCCCCACCCCCCATCTGAATAGCAGTGGATAAAAAACTTTGGAGTAGGAACTGTAGCCAGGGACTTCCTCCTCCTCTGTCTGTGCTTGTACTGTTAGGCTGCCTTCTTTGCTTTACTTTCATGAATATAAATTCTACATTCTTGATTTTACAAGAGATTTCTGTAGGAAGTGTAGACAATACTGATACGCTAGCCTGGTGATCAGGACATCCTTCAGGGCTTCAGTATATACTGTGAGTACCAGGTTTCCTGTTTCTTGAGTTACTGGCCTAACCACTGTGCACCTAACCTTACTGTGCTAAACCTAACCATCATAACCACCTCAATTTTTTGACAGCTGTGTTTAAAAAAAAAAGTTAAATTTTGCTACGGATGACTGTAATTTACTGCATCTCATTTACTGAAGTTACAGTGAATGTGTATTGCAGGAAACTTTTGTTTTCACAGCCAGAAGTTTAGATATGGTGAAACTAATCTGCTTTTACTGGCATTACTAATACCAGTAAGTCTCTTTCCTGATTGTTTTTTTACACCTTTTCTTTACTATTTATACACTTCTGTTACTCATAATAATATTTCTGTTGTACATTTGAAGCACCATATATTACCCGAGCTCATCATGGGATGTATCTTTTAGTCTGGAGATGTTTTTCTTTTTTGCTTCTTCAAGGAATGCATAATATATTGATATGTTTGATAGATCACTACCCTTCTTCTAACCCTCAGATAGTTTATTTATTTCTTAATAGTTCCCCAGCCAATAAGTGTCAAAAATGCAGTATTGCTCATGAAAAAATAATTTCCGTTTCATGTCTTACAATTTTTGCTAACAACAACATGGAACAAGAGACTTGTTTCTCAGCCATTATCTCTTTTAAGACTGAGATGTGCATATGGATGTCTTTTGGATTAATGTCAATTTTCAAGTATCCTGTGATGCTGGTTCTTTTCAGTAGTTGCAGACTTTCATCCATATTATCATTCATGGTATTCCAAGACTAACTAGAGGGAAATTCAGCTTTTCAAAATGTGAGTTTTTAATTTGACTTGAAAGAGCACTGGAATGCTTCTTCATCTGTCTTCTGTACTTCACTCAGCTTGGCTTGATAGTCCCAGCTCTCAGTGAATGTACTTGTTACATGTATGTCAAGACTTTGAGGGAAATCAAGCCCTTCACTGTGTGAAAAGTCATATTGTATACCGGACTACAAGTTCCTAAGATTTCAACCAAGTGTGTGAGCTTTAAAGTATAAAATTGATCTGACTTGTATCCTGAATGCACCTGGCAGAAATATGCATAAGTAGCAGTCATAAAAACATAAAATATTTCAGGTTGGAAGGGATCTCTGGAAGTCCAAAATTTATCTCTAAACAGAGACCCCAAAGCTGGATGCATTATACCAGGTAAGGCCTCACAAGTGCTGAAAAGAGGCAAAGAATACCTACCCTCTTCAAGCTGATTACGTTTTTGGTAGTACATCCCAGTATGCAATTGGCCTTCACTTTGCAAGGCCGCACCATCAACCTATATTATGTTTTCCATGAGCTCCTCTCTGTCCTTTTTTTGACAAGCCACTCTCTATCCAGTTGGCCCCCAGCCTGCATTTCTGCATGGAGTTATTCCTTCTTAAAATTTAACATCTGATTCCCTATAGGGATAAAATATATTTTCTTTAAATGCTGTATTTTGAATCTGTTGGTTATAAGACTATTATTCTACCATTTGTACTCTTTAATGAGGAAGTAATGCATTTTTTATAAGTTTATTTTATAATTTCATAATCTTTACACACTATAAATTATTTGAAAATAAGTTTATGATTAAATCAACCTCATAAACTAAAAGTACTAATTGCATTTCATTAGATTACTCTGTAGAGTAGTATGAAGCCTGTATTGACTAGTGTTAACTTCAACTTAATTAAACAACAGAATGACATATGTGTCAATAATATCTCTTAAGGAATGTAGATGCTGCCATGTGCACAGACATTATAGAGGCTTTATCTACTTCAGTATTTCACCAAATAAATTTATTAACATATCGGTGATATTATTTCATATTGCTTCTTGTTTATGAAGACAGGAAGGGCCATGTGATAGTCTAACATGCACTTCTCCATTACAAAGGCTACAGGGTTTCCTGTTACTGGTTGTTCTTTTAATTTGAATTTCTATTTTTGAAGAAGATAATTTTGCTTTGAAATATTCAATGACAGTGAATGTCTCAGAACCCTTTTTTTTTTTTTTTTAATAATTAAACTTAATGTTAAATTAATCACAGAATGATAAGGGTAGGAAGGGACATCCGGAGATCATCTAGTCCAGCCCCCTACTGAATCATGTAAATGGCTTTTACTCTGAGTATGCCCAATTTTAGATTTTAGTCATACAATCTTGCTGTACTTCTGTCTACCAGACTAAAGCATCTCCTATCAGCAAATTCTTAAACGTTTATTATTTGGGTTGTAGAGATTTTCATATGTGCTGTTCTTGAGACTTGAAACCATCTTCTATAGTTCTCTGAACATCCTGACTTTATTGGTGACAAACACCATATTCTAGTAATGGTTGCCCCTGCATGAAATAAAAAAAAACAAACCACAGTTAATGCATTGGTGAAATTTTAATGTGAGAATCTGCAGTAACTACATGACTCTTTTGAATATAATGTACGTGAGAACTATGTAAGTCTTCTCACTTGCTGTTGTGTATTTGGAGCTCATGTTCAGGTGATTATCTGTAATAGCCCTCAAATCCTCTTGGATGTAATTACTTCCCCAGCTGTGTAAATAAACAAGGTTTCAGGGTTTTCCATTTGTTCATTTCCCACCACGACTTGCAGCCCACATTTATGTTTTTACACCTGGTCATGCTAAAATACATAGTTTGTTTGGTCCCAGATTCCAGTGTGATCCAAAATTCCTCCTAACCAGTCACTTGTTTATTTATTCACTTTTCCGTAATCCTTATGTCATCTACTAACTTTTTCTGATTTCTTTGTTTCATTCTCCCCTAAGTTCTTTGTTTCATTCAGTCAAGAAAGTCTTGAATCATAGTGCTAAGATTTGGAACCTGAAGGATAGTAATAGAAATAAAGCTCTTTGATAATGGTTCTATGTTTACCTTTACATTTTGACACTTACTAATTAGCCTTTATTTATTTAATTAATTATTTAATGTGTAAAGACATTATTTTAGTGTCTCGTAAAATGTTGTGGAGAGACAGATTTACTTAATTATTTTTAAAAAGAAACTCGTGTCAATAACTGCTATATTTTTTTTTTTTGTCATACAGAAATTAATCCTATCAAAAAGAATTTGTCTGAATTTGTTTCTCCTGAAGCTTTGTTACCTTATTTCCTTCCTATTCATGGCTGCTTTAATTTTGGTATCTAAATCCCTTCAGACACGTATTAATTTGCTTAGAATAGGGATGAAGTTTGTTTTACAACCTTTTACATGTTCTTGCTTTTTTCTATGAAAAAACCCAAACTATTTATGGAATATTTTTGCCTTTGCAGCATCTTTGACTATTCCACCAGGCCAGTCACACCAAGATTCTTTTGAACGTCATGTCCCCATCTTAAAGATGTTTTCCCTTCTGTTCTAAGCTACATTTTAGAATGAGTACTACTGTCTTTCTTGAGCAATGTATTTTTGGGGATTTACTAAAACATTTTTTCCCTTATCTGAATCTGATCCATTTAAGTTATCCACTGTCTATGTAGTGTCACATATGTACATTTATGTACTATGCTCACTGCAGAACTGAGTCTTTAGCATGGAAAACAAAGTAGAGTTTTGGACAATGAACATCTCTTATTCATAGTACTGAAAGATCAGAGATCTTCACAAGAGCATATTCTGAGTAAAATGTTCAGCATAAAGCTCTGCATAAAATTATGGTGCAGCTACAAGTGCATTAGGACAGTCGGTTCCTGATCCAGTTATACATAGCTGTCCTGAACTCAGTATATATGAAGTGATAGCAGAGGCACTTACGAGATCTTATTTTTTTCCCTGAGTGACCGAAAACTTACTGCATTAAAGATGGAGAAAAGGTTAGTGCTCTTAGCATAAAGATAGCATTGTCTCTGTAGCCCTCCACACTTGCAAACAAGACCACAGGAATCTGTAATGATCACAGTTATTCATGACCTCTTTTATTATTGTGTTATTTCCAAAACACAGTTTAGAGCATTTGGCATCATGATAGTAAATTGGCATGGTATTCCATGAGGTGATGAATGCTGTAACCTGTTCAGTCAAGTATGATAATTCAGTTATCTTTTTTAGGCATAAAATCTATGAGTTTATAATAAAACTGCTCAAAAGCATAATACCATTAAGCATGTATAAAGCTATTTTTCTCCACTGATATCTGCAGGATTTTTTTAGCTGCTGCTCAGTATGCCACTGAGCACAACCTGCTGCTCTATTTGTTCTGCCTTTGGATGGTCAAAAATATTATGTCATGCTTTTGTCTGGTTTCAGTCAGTATTGTATCAGGTGTAACAGTTGAGTTGCTTATTTCTAAGACTGTATTCTTAAGGGATAGAAAACAGTTATCATAGCTAATCTGATATGTGTTCCTGCCTGCAAACCATTTCCCACACACCAAGGACAAAATTTAAGTTCTGAACTAATAAGCCCTTAAGAGATAGAGTCCCTACTAATTATAATTTCCAGTGCTGCTTTTTTATTCCTTTGTAATCTCAGTAACCATTTTAACACCTTGTCAGGCCTTCAGGAACTTCCATCTGTGCAGCCTAGTGCATTTGTGAAATAAACCCATCTGTACAGCTGATTAAAAGTTGGATGTGGTCCATGTTTTGTCTTTATCCTGAAAGAAACAGTATTGCTTCAGCAGTTGTTGATGTAGGGCCTGAATGCAGAGTGGAATGCACAAGGCTAGTGGAGCAAAATAGCTTTTATTGTTTTCATTTGTATTTAATAATTGTTTAAAATAAAATCAGAACAAATTAAGTGTGACAAGCAAGACCAATTAGAAAGGATGCAGAGTTCAGGTCTGCAGTTAGATGTAGGGAGGAACTCTAGAATTACTGTCATTTCAAGTATGTGTTAAACAGCAAGGTGAATCCAAGCAGATAGTAACTTCATGTACTTTTCTTACTCTTCTACAAAAATATTTTAATTAATTCTGAGAATGCACATGTGTTTTTCTTGGTATGGTAGGCAGTTCTTAGTTGCATGTTTTTAGAGAGGTGGAGGAACATATGCACAATTCCTTACTGACAAACTAGGTCAATAGAATAACTGCATCTGACTACCTGATTTGCATCCATATTTGCTAGTCAGAGATACTATCTCTCACATTTCTATTCATAATCTCACTGCCACTGCTAAAAGTTTTATGGATGCAAAATTGTACCTTCAAAAGGATTTAAGAAACATCTCATCTTTAGAAAAACAAAAAGAAGCAACAGAAACCCAACCAGCCAAGTAGCTTACTAAAAATTCCAGAAGAGAAGACATGGGTAGGGACTGAATTATCTTCTCACAATTCACACGGGCATATGATAAAGAAAAGTGAAGAGAAAGAGAAGTGGAAGGGGTGGGGGCAGAGAAGAGGCAGAATAAGAATCTTTGTTGTGTGTTTTTTTAGTATTCTCAGGGCAATTGTTATCACACATCTTTCTCCTCTAGCACAGAAATGTACACCTACTTTTGGACAGCAGCAGTAGTATAACGGAAAGAATTAATTCCACAATGATCTAGGATAAAAGGTTCTGATATACGGATCTGTGTCATAGTGTAAATGCAAACAAGTACATCTGCGTCAGATGGCATATCAACACACAAATGTGCTAGGTCACATTTTACTGGTGCAATTCCAAGGACCTATTTCCTCGGCACTGCATAAATGTGTCCATATTGCTGATTATTCAAAAGGTATTTCACACAATGCTTGCTCAAAAGTATGTCGTGTTTGTTTGTGTTGTATGGGCATGCTCATCAATGCTCTCTAACTGGTAAGAGGTATAATATAAAGTATTCATCAACAGATGCTCAATGCACTGCAAGACCCTTTAATCCTATTACACCAATAAAGAATGTCTAAACTTCCTGAGCTATGAGTTATGCCTATTGCCCTTTATTCCAACATAACTGTAGGACTTATATCCATTCTAACTATCTGCAAGGACGTCTGAAGTCTGTAGACTGAGATGATTTTTTTGAAGTTACACAAGTGCAGCACAAAACTGAATATGACCTTAGGTTTTTCGGTGAGAAATATTGAGGATTTTAGTCAGCTACAGCTAAAATGCCAACAATGCTTCATGAAATGCCGTAACTCATAAACTGGAGTAACACAGCCTTTTATACTGCTAAAAAAAAAAGGACAAATGGGGTATTTTTAACTTTTTTCAAGGCATGTATAGTAATCAACAGAGAAACAAGATCTTCGTTATTATGTAGATGCAGCTGATAATTATGTATTTGTAACACTGTCATATATTCAAATACCAAAACAAAAGAACCCCAAACTTCAGAACCCAAAGTAATGCTAGAAAGGAAGGAAAATCCAGATGTTCGAATGAAATAGTATAGGTGGGATTTATTCAAAGAATCCAGATAAATAATTTTTAAAATATTAAAACTAATCTCCTTAGGCCTTTCAAGGAGTGGAGAAAGGTGGTTAGTTTCTTTGTTGTTGTTGAAAAGTGAAAATACATTTAAACCTGGGATGGGAAACGACAACTGTAATTATACACTGCAGAATTGCTGCCCACTGAGTACTGTTTTGTTGAATATGGTTCTCTTTTGGTGATAATAACAATACGTCATTTGGTGAATTGTGAATTCCCTGAAGGAATTTATGGTACAACTCTGGAGGTGAACAAATCCCAAGTGCTGGTGTCTGACTTAAAGTAGATAAATGCAGCTGCTTCTTATATAGGACAAGTGTTACTAAAATATTTTCAAAATACTGTGTTTGGAATTTCAGTTTGAGGTTGTCCAGTCAAATTGACTTGAATGCACTTCATATTTGATTTATTTCTTCTTTTCCCCCAAGGGCACAGCTTAGTAACGTGTAGGTGAAATGATGATAGACATGGTTTTTCCCTCCCTTTTCAAACACATTGTTTGGTGTAACAGTGCTGAGCCATCAGCTTCAGGTGTATCATCTTTTTCTTCTCATAGGTGCAGAGGGCAATACATTCAGGTATAATTTAATCATTACCATTATTTGAGGAAGCTTTTCTTAAAGTCAAGGTATATGACTGGTGACTCATATGCCGGTTCCTTTAATAGACTAATATACAGAAAGCTTTCTCATTCTATGTGGATTGAATGACTAAAGGTGCTCTAGGGAAGTCCTGTACTGAAGACAACAGAAAGAATTAATTTAAGCAATGTCATATGTAAATCCCTGTTGCCTTTTCACACCAGAATGTTAATTCTAGGGATATGTGACCCCACTGGAGTTTGTGTCAGTCTCAGACAGGATAATATAGAGGTATAGCACAACTGAGGGAATAACTTTTAGGTTTGAATAATACTGACTTCAGTATGATAGTTACAAATTCACAAGTGGTTTACACTGGTGTAGCATAGGATTTCATTTGGGTCATGAGTTTTATTACAAAGAGGAGAACTTGTCCCAGCGTTTTTGTGTTAATTATAAACAAGGCGGTTTTATATAGTCTAATTTATTCAGTGCAGTGTCAAATCAAACTGAATGTAAAAAATGTTTTTGAGCATCATGTTTGCAATAACTAAATTTAAGGGGCTAAAACTTAACATTTATGTTCACCTCCCCCAGTATATTTCCTGAGCAGACATCTTTTTCAGCCAAACTGTTTGAGCAGCTGATCCAAACTCATTAATGTAACAGTATTTCAGCAAAAGTCAAGCTGATAGCTATTGGTTCATTAGTGCTGAATCCAGAAGGCATATAGAAATAGTTAGAATTAACTGACAGTCTTGGCTTCAAATGTGATGCACTTATAAATAGTTTTAAAATGTTTTTTGAGATATTTGTCTGTGCTTTGAGAGATCAAGATTATATGGTGTTCAGTAAGATTGCTAATAGATCCACTTTATTATTTTGTGTTTTATTTCTCACACTAAGTTACAAATGAGATGCTGCTTATTAATGATGTGTTTATTGTTATCTTACTAAGTCATGGTGTTATACCAAATTTATGACACAACTTCACTGAGTAAAACTGACATCTGTAGTTATGTCAATTAGTGTATCACTTCATGATATAGTTTGAATAAGATGAAACTACAGACTTTTTTGGAGCTAGAAAAAATAATGGACAAGAAAATTTGTAAAGTGTACTAATGAAAAGAGCAAAGTGCGAGCATGCACTCTCATGAAGAATCATCATCAGATGATTTGTCAGAAGAATCATCAGAGAACTGGGGGAACCAAGAAATCTGCCAGTCTGTAGGACATGATGATGGGATGCCATTGTTCTGAACAGTTTCTTCCACCTCTGCTTCACCTTCATCCTAGATTCATGTTACTAGATGGAGTTTAAAATGCAGAAAAAGGAGGATCCTGACCAGGAGGAGTGAGGAGGTAGGCTAAAATAGACGAGGACCAAGGCACATCCAAGCAGCATCTCAAACAAAGAGCAGTGGGTGAAATTCTCGAAGATACCTGTTAGCTGAGGTAACCATATCACACTTGTAGGGTAATTCCTAGACTTCAAGAAACTGATCATGTCTACCTAAATGCCTACCTAAACTACCTAAATGCCTACCTAAACTACAGATTAATTATGCAGGTAGAACCTGACAGCTGGAGCATGACAGCTTGACAAAGACTGGCACAAGATGAAGTGTATTATAAGAGTTATAAGCAATTATAAGAAAGGAATCATAGACGCTTTTTTTTTTCACCCCTATTTTAATCCAAGAATGGCTTTAGACCTTCTGAAAATATGTTAGTAAATTGAACAAATAGCTACAGGCCATATCACGCATATTCAGAGAAGAACCTTGTAACATGTTTAAAAATCACTAAAATACACATCTCAGAAATATTCTGCAAACTTTTCTAGATTAGACTTATAAGTATAATTAATGACACTGATAACTTGCTGGATTCCTAGGGACCACATAACTTGTTTTACAACAAAATTTGATCACAATAAACTAATTTTATGTGTAAACCATGCTATTTTAAAACATTTCTAGAATTCAATTTTGTAATCTGTTGCATATAATCTGAAAAATAAAGATAGTGAGTTAATATTGAAATAAATAGGCTATTTTGCCTGCCAGTAAAATTTTGAATTAAAAATAAATTGTCTTTGATCTCAAATGTTATCATTTAGGAAAGAGCATATGGTGCTTTTAGGAAAATATGTAATTTCTTTCTTCTGCTGGTGTTTTCCTACCTCTAAAAGGAGATTAAAGCAGAAACTCTGAACACCTTTTATGCTGTATTAGTAAAGTTTTTCCACCATGCTTTCCCAGTTGTCTAACGGACACACTGTTCATCAGCCAGATGCCAACGTTTCTGTGACACTTGTGTTATGGTATTAAATTTTGTCCATTTCAAATGGTCTAAGTAAAATTAGTCCTTGGAGCTGTTCTGAAAAGCAGTTATTATTCTTTGAGGTAGTTCAGTAGTTTACCAGTCTTTAGAGTTGTTTGTTGTTTGTTTGGTTTTTTTTTTTTCAAATTTAGTGTAGTATTCTCAGGGTGGATTTCTCTTGAAAGAAACAGTTTGACTGCAGAAACTATCATGGTGTATGTATGTGTTAAAATAACAGCTCATTTAAACTGTAATCACAAAGGGTGAAACTGTATTTGAACTATTAATGTGCAGAGTAGCTACATGTGGTTTATAGGTCAAAGTATAATAGTCTGAACATTTTTTGACTGGTACAAATTGTAACAACGGTTGTCAACTTGGCTCCAAGAATCCCATGCACTTGGGGAAAAATAATAATGTGGTTTTTAACGATGCCAAAGTACTTCAGGATATTGCTTCACCAAATATTAATTCTTCTGTGCAAGTTCCACTTTCCTCTTAGTGCTGCCCCCAATTAAAGCTTTAAGCACTTAACCTGTAGTTGTGAAAAAAGCAGTTTATGATGGGTGTAATCTTACTCCCAGAGGGCTAATTATCTCAGTTGGTTCCCAATTAATCCATGAAGTTGTTAGGTCTTCCTTTTAATTAGTTCTGTTCTTCTTGAAGAACAGTTTTATTTTTCATATTTCACTTTATTATTTTCTTCACTGGAACCCTGCAGGGTGGGAATTCTACTTTGAAATGTTCTTATTTGTTTGATGGCTGGCTGATGCCTAATGAAGATGATTCTTTACCCACAGCTTGCATTAAAGTTCAGTTTGGAGATTGGAATGCAAGTCCATTAAGCATGAAAATGAAATGTAAATATGTACCAAGTGAGAGAGTGAACACTTCCTTTGTTTTAAAGCCATTATTTAAAGGAAGTTTTCATGTTAAAGGTACAATTATCTTTGGTCCAATCTCACAAAATTGAAATTGAGTTAATTCTAAACACATTCTGAACTAGAATTTTTCTGTTTTTTTCTAGGTTTGTTTTTTTGATTAATTTTTTTTGTCTCATTAATGCATGTATTTAAGAGGATGTATATATAAGGAAGTTGGATATAAAGTCCCATTTTCCTTCTCACTTTCACCTGTGAAAATCTTTTTGTATAACAGGGATCTGCAAGCAGGAATAGAAGCTTCATTAAGTAGTCACAAAAACACCCAGTAGTGAAATATTGTCTGAAGACTGCTGGGAATTTCACTTACCCCTCCACTTCTGTGTCAGCTCTGCATGATAGAAAACTATATTGGTTTCTCTGACAGTGTCCTTTCCCCTGTTGTATCTCAGTGATACTCCCTTGCTGTATTCCATCAAAAAATCAAACAGTTTACCCACTGGAACTGTGACTCACTTCTGTGGTCTTAACTGTAGAATTTAGCCAGGCAATGAAATTCTATTTGACGTAGGTGTTATACAGTTTCACCAACCAAAATATTTTATTCCTGTAATGCACAAATTCTGTTTTGAAATGTGCATCAGTTTAGTAACTATTTATTTTTGTAGTAGCTTTACAGATAGTGAAATAACTGTCCATTCAGAACTCACTATACCATTTAAGGATTGATAACCAATTAGTATTCTTGATGCATAAATCGTTAAATTTCATGGAAGAAAGCAATATTTAGTAAGACAGGAATAAAAATAAGAACTAAACTAGAATCATAATTATTGTTCATAGATTACATTCATCTCCACAAACATTCATTTTAATGAAATTACAGGGCCTACATAAATGGGAATGGGAAATAATTGTTACAGAGAGAAGAGCGTCTGATATATTTTCTGCAGTAATTGGTGGTAGTGTAGTAGTGAAGCAGTCATCATTTTGTGGTTTTAGGAGGAAAAGTACGTAAAAGTACTGTGTTATCTTTTCTCTGTCTATTAAGACATATTTGTCTTCTGTCAGAAATAAGATCTGTGAAAATCACTTAAAGCTCACTCAGATTTCATTGTATCCCTTTACACCTCAGATTTTGCAGAGACCCTTGGTCAGTTAGTGTCCATATATAGAAGGTGGTGATACTTAAGTGACTAAAGAGAACAGCAAGGAAGAGGCATGAAATGTATGTTGTCCTCTTCCTGACCTCTGAAGGATTGTTTCTGCTTTTTAGGTTTTGGGTAGAGCTATGACCAAGGTTTTCCATATCCTTCAATTCCATTTGTAGAGAACAACATAGGCAGAAAAAAGCTTGGTATTCACAGCCTAACAACTTAAGTCACTTTTTTTTTTTTTTCTTTCTTTTGCAAGGATCAGTGTGATGATGTGTGGCTAGTCTTCTTAAGAGGCAATGTAGAAAAATTATGTAAGAGATTTTCTGTGACTATTCCTCTCCTAAGATGAAGTAATTGTAAGTGTGTATGTGAGTATGCTACATCTCTGAAGGAACTTCTTATTTAAAGTAATACTATGGATTTTGTTTTGAAATTCTTCATATTTCAGTTCAGGAGAATCTTCTCTGTTCTCTTATCTTCATGGTCTTGTAACAGCTAGTCATTCTGTGACTTCCACAGAGATGGCAGTAATTCTAGTAACATCTAGCTAAATCTTTGAAGGAGAAGTGACTTGAATACTATTTTGAACAATCACCATAAAATACTATTTAAGAAAATAATTAAATCCAGTGGATACACTTAGCATGGTTAATTTTCTGCTAATGTGATGTGCCTTTCTGCTCTGTACAGAAATTGCTTTATTCTTACAAGAAAAAGCAAACAAAAAAAAGCCAACAAAATCTCCTAAGCCATACTACCTTCTTCTATTTATTATTTTTTTAAATATTTTTTTTCTTAGAAGAATGTAGTTCAAGTTTGTTATTTTACTCTTTCTCCAGGAATGTAGTCTACATCTAATTTTATCAAGTAGGGTGACACAATAGTCCACCTTAGAGTGAAGCAACTGATGCTGAGATCTCGACATGCATGCTTTGTGAATTTTTAGCATTGGGCCTGTCTCTCATCTGGTCCTGTGCTGGATTCCCTGGAATACAGGAATTTGTTTTACCATTCAGCTGAATTCATCAAAAAGCCAGCTTGTGCAATTGCAAACCTCTCCACACTGTAAACCAAGGCTCAGTCAGTGAAAACAAGCTATATGTTCATTTCTAAATCTTTCTCCTGATTAAACCCAAAATGCTCATGTAGGTGAACCACTAGATAACTGCAGGTGGTAACTGATCTGAAGATAATGTGGATTTCTGGCAGACCAAAACCATTTAGTATCACTGAACTATTGGTACCATATTGTTAATTTTTTTTTTTTTTTTTTTTTTTGACAGCTGTATGTTGCTTGGTTATTCTGCTAATGCATAGTTGTACACTCTGCAACATTTTTTGTTTCTAAGGGGATTTTTTTCATAAACATAAAAAAGAAAAAAAAAGGAAAGAAAAAAATAAGAAAAAGGTTATGTCCTTTTGGAACTGTTGCAGGAAAGTGAATGATGTTACATTTTTAGGAATAGAAGTGTGATATCACACTGCATTGCTGTGAAATTGTATCTAAATATTTGAGTGGAAATGGTAGTGAAATTCTGCAACTTTTTTTCTTGTTGAACTTCACATATCTGGTGGCTGGCCATTTAAAAGTGCAATGATTCTAACTACTCTAATATCAGGTGTTGCTGTAATTATAGCTAATGCATGCAACATAGAAAATACTGGGGGGGCGGGGGATAATTTCAAACAGCATTTGAGTTTTCTAAGACAAGCTATTGGATTCTGTGCTGTACAAACCTGGATGTAAAATTTGCCAGTAGATGGCATGACCCTGCCCCTTGGTTATCACTGCTCCCTAAAGTAAATGAAAAGAGAAATCAAGTTGAGCCCCAGAGCAGTGATCCATGAAAGTTAAATACACTTCAGAGACAATGTGATAAAGCTGGGGTTTTGGCTTTTGGCAGGTAGATTAAAACGGAATGAAGAAAATAGTAATTTTGTGTAATTAGAAGAATTTATACAAATATTTTTTAAAACCCAGATCTTTTAAAAATATTATTTTGTGATGTAGATTATTTCTCTTAAGTGTGTGAATTTTTTTAGGTTGATTTTTATTAAAATAGGGTTCCTAATTGTGAATTCTAACCTTTGAAATTGCTCTGACAGACCTTTGTTCATTATGCAGTAATTAGAAAGGCACCATTAGCATCTATGCTGTGAACTTTTCAGTGTAGTTCAGGACACATGGTAGTATAGCCAATTAAAACAAAAACATTTAAGTGGGTAAGAAAACTATTAAAGCCAATTCATTAGACCTGCATATTTTGGGGTCAGTGGTACAGAACATGCACATCAAAGCAGAAAAAGCTTGAGTTGCTAATATGCCCCAAAGCACTGAAGTGAGCAGCGTTGCAGATTTTGAATTTGAGAGGTAGGGCAGCCTTAGGGTACTGATTACATTGATGAGAATATGGTAATGACTTAAGCAGCTGTCAAGAGTTACAGAGACCAAAATCCAGAAGGATGTGTGGCTAAGAAACAGATGCCTTTAAAACTGTCTGGTTTGTTCCTGTTCAGTAACTTACAGCAAAACTTTAATGAGGTGACCTCCACAGCATTTTGTACATAGATTAGGTTGGGTTTTTTTAAGTTTTCAGAAGCCTAGTTTCTTACAGCAGTGGATGAGCTCAGGTAGGTCTGGTTTTAAGAGCTACCAATAGACATGTCAGATTAGATGACAGAAACAGAGGAAGATGGTGATTTGGAAGAATACTGAATAGTAAATTAATTCAATCAGTACAGTACCTTTCCAATGCTGTATGAATCTAGCTGAGAACAGACACCACTGATCCTTGAAAGTCTCTTTAAGGCCAGCATTAGGCTGGAAAAATGTGGTCAGACTGGTCTGACATCCAGTCATATTGCAGATACTTCTGACAATCTGACCAAAGACTTGAGACCAGGAATCAGCAATAGAAATAGATTGGTCAACAACTTGAAAGAATCTAGTGACTGAAATAATAATTTGTTTTCAGAGAAATATTTACTCTCACTAAATTTAGCCAGCTCCAAGTTAGGTGATACATCAAAACTAGTCAGGTCTATCTATGGTCAGTGTAGAAAAGAAAGCATCTCAAGGGAGTGAATCATGCTGTCCAGGGCATCTAATTTCTGGTGTTCAAATTATTATCTGGGTGATCTTTCTCTTTTTTACTATAGAGATTGACTGGATGAGTAATTTCAATCGGATGCCTAACTTGTGGAAGGCTAAAATAATAGAGTGAAAGAGGGGTTAAATAATAATATTCTGTGACAAATTATCCAGTTAGCACAACTGTGTAACTGTATGCCCATATCGTATCCATTTTACTAAATTCACATATTTTAATACTTGCAGACCCTTTATTAAGTATATAGAATCAACTGTCTTTTTTCCCCATGCTGTAGTTACTACAAATGTTCCATCTATAAAAATGAATTTTGCTACTTGGATAGTATTGTCAGTAGCAGGGTGCAAAGTGCTATTGGCCACAGGAGAGGTGTGGGGAATCACTGACACCTGACCTCGGCTAAGCTTATATAAAGTGCTGAAAAGGCTTCATACTGATTATAATAATTCTTCAGGGATCCCTGTCCTTCCCTCCCGCAGCTCATGTGCAGCTCTTTTAATGAGTGGCTCAGTGATCTTGTCCACAGCGAGGATAGAAGTGAAGATAGTTAAGAACCAATCAGCAATGTGATTAATCACTGTTAACATAAGAGCAGAGTACTGCCGACTGTTGGTATGTACTGTTTGATTCGAATGCATTTATCTGAAGAGGTGGAAGTCCCTCTTTATTCTGACTGGAACAACCCCGCTGCTTCCAACAGCTGCTGAAATCAGGCATGTTTCATTGCTATTAATTCAATGCAAGGAATCATTATCATTGTGCTGAGGTACTGGACACCTATCATTCTTTCTTGTCTGAATTCTAAAGTCAAATTAATAAGACCCATATGCTCTCAGTCAGTACACTTGTACTAGGTAAATGTTTTTGTCCCGGTCACAGTTCAGTGTTGTCGTTTTACCTTGCAAAATGATGCAGGAGGTATTCAAACTAGTAAGACTCAAGAGCAAATTAAAAAGTGCATAATTCTCTTTTATACCAGATATGAATAGCTCTCTATGCGGATACTCTGTGTGATAAAAATCAAGGATTTGTGTTTCATTCCTGCATCTCAAAACTGCACTGCTTTTTCCCTGCTGTTTTTTCCAGAACATTATTAAGATTTCTTTTGTGTTTTGGCTCCCCTTTGGAGATGATGGATGGTTACTTCCTTTTGCTGTCAGCTAGCCAGTGAATAACCAATTGAGAGGAGGAGAATATAGGATCAAGCCCCTTTCCATTTCATAAAGTCTTACACTTTTAACTGGGAAGGCAAGCATTAAATCTACCCTAAGCTATTTACTGTAGGCTGTCCATTACATAGAATCATAGAATCTTCTAGGTTGGTAAAAGACCTTCAAGTTCATTGAGTCAGTTGCAGATCACCCTGGTATATGAGTGCCTTCCAAATGAAATAAATGCCAGTAGAGAGACCATAGTTGAACAATAGCAGCTTCTCATTTGAGATAATTAAAACCGCCACCAGGCTCACAAAAGGTTTTTCTTGTTTGTGGAATTATTTGCTTTCATGTACCCTCCTGCAGATTATTAAAATAAAGATTTTCAGTATTAACTTCTATTTGTATAGTGAAAGGCTTTCTTTGAACAATAATTCTGTAGTATTTGTAGAATTTTTAGAATTTTATGGAATAAGGATCCTCAAGTTTTATATTTCTGAGTCCTTCTGAGAACCTCTTTCACAGCAACCCAATTTCCAAGTGATATTTTGAGTGATATACTCATAACCTGAGTATACCCATCAAAAGCAAGGAATATGATCACATTGTGTGCTTTAAATTTTTAACATTTTCTGATTATGTTGTCATGAAGTATCAAGTTAAAGTAAAAAAATGTTTGGTTTTTTTTTTTTTATGAGAGATTATGCAAATATCACTTCAGACAAAAAATATAGTTCTCTAATTTGCTAACTTTTTATTGCTATTTTGACATGATTTTGTATAGCTTGGAGTCTTGTACTTTGGTTTCTGAATAATTAAAACCTATAAGGTAGTTTATTACTATTATTGTTTGCCTTCTTTAAAATAGATGCTGTTACTTTATCGTATAGGTGGCATCTGTAATCTTAACTGAATAGAGAATATTGCTAAGATGACTTTTCACATTTTCAGGGGAATATCATCAAGCTCTATGCAAAAAAATTGTTCTGCCTTCTACTTTTGATAGTATAAAGCAAATGGGAAGATTTAGTGTATGCGGATATTTGATTTATATTTATAATTTAAATTAATGAAATCTTGAATTATTGTCTTTAAGTTTTACCATCATGTGGTATTAACAGTCTGATCCCACAAAATTTTGAATGTTTCAGGTAGATAGTGTCTGCTTAACCAGTTATCCATAGGCTGATTGAAAGGAGGTTTTTAAGTTATTTTTCCCTCCTCTTTATTAAAGTGACAGTGAGTAATCTATGCAGAAAAGTAGTATCTAGAAAACATTATAGAAATTTAAATAAGGTTTTTTACATTCTTAAAAGAGAAAGTTAAGAAGGCAGCTATCCTGAATACCATAAACAGAAAAATGAATATAAGTATATATTAATGTGTATCTGAAATGTTACGGTTTTGCCTCTACTATTTACTTGCCTGCAACACTTACTCATTGCTAGTATTTCTCACATTTTCCATGTCCATTTTCCAATGTGTCTATAGTCATTTAGAGTTTTTTGTTTGCTGCTCTGGTAGTTTAAGAACAGTAAGTAATATGAAATGTCAATGAAGTATTTAGTACCCATAATAGAACACCTGCTTGTACTTTGATTGACAGATCATTATATGAAATAAAAAAAGCCTCAATCAATAAATTTCCAGCAATTTGTCTGGCATAAGTAAAGACAGACTACTAATGCTTCCAATATTTCTTAGAACACCAGCCAGATGGAGACTAGTAAATACCTTGTAAACAAAAATATGACATATAATGGAATGTTGGCCTGTTGGCATGGAAGCTTGAGCATGCTCCATTTATACACTGCTTAAATAAACTGATTCATAAAATGATGATCATAAATAGTAATTATTTTTGGGTTACTGTTATTATGTAAATCATAAGCGATGAATACCAAGAATGGACCATTAAAAGGAAGTTTTTCTTATTATAAGAGCAACTAATATGTGTCACATGAGATAACCAAGCTGTTTTCATAAAACGCATGCTGTAACATCTATATTGTAACTTTGCATAGAAGAGGCACCTAATTGATATGGCTAACTCAAAATTAGATGTCCAGAATAACATTTTCATGATTAGGAAGTTAGATTTAATTTCTAAAGCCCTGGAGCCTTGGTCTCCTTCTCAATACCTTATAAATACTTAAAAGGTGTGTGTCAGGAGGATGGGACCAGTCTTTTTTCAGTGGCGCTCAGTGACATAACAAGAAGTAATGGAGACAAACTTGAACGTAGGAAGTTCCATCTAAACATGACAAGGAGGGTGAGCAAGCATTGGAACAGGCTGCCCAGAGAGTTGGTGGAGTCTCCATCTCTGGAGACATCCAAAACCCACCTGGATGTGTTCCTGTGCAGCGTTCTCTAGGTGAATGTGCCTTGGCAGGGGGGTTGGACTAGGTGATCTCCACAGGTCCCTTCCAAACTCTACCTTTTTGTGATTCTGTGAATGCTGTCAGTGAGTGATTTGAGTTCACAGTGCTGTGAATCTCTCTGTTTCCAATTTTCCTTTAAGATTTTGCTGACTTGATCATAGTCAAGCCACATTACAGAATAGTATGTGGCACTTTGGACAGCTGATGAGCTTTGGCTCAAGTATGGATTGAGTCCTCATCTAAGATTACATTACAAGAGTAACTTTTGACATATGGTCAAAATTAGATTTCTACATTGAGTGTAGTTTTCAACTAATTTAATTTTACCAGCTTTTGAAATTGTGTTTGTTGTGGCTTAATTTTCAAAATTATGCTCAAATAGGAGCTATTTAATATCTTTTAAACCCAGCTTTTTGTGTAATCATCTAAATCTGAATTTTAGAGAATACTGAAAATGCTTGTTACCTGATCTCAAAAATGTTATCCTACCTTTCAATTTCATTTGACAAATTACAAATGATAGTATGAACCACTTGTTTGTACTTGAGTTTGTTCTTGAGTATATATATTCTGAAACAATCTTAGAAACAGTTATTAGAGAAGGATTGGTATTGATTTTTTTTTTTCCTGCTTGTTTGTTATTGAGGAAGTCTTTTGAAAACAGTAACCTCAATTATGCGAGTTTTCCCAATTTTGTGAGGGTTCTTCACGGTACTTAGTAATAGCTATATGATGACTCCTAAATTATTTCCATACTTGAAGTGAACCCAACTATTTCTCATTCTCTTACAGGTTTTTAAAGTTATAATGCATGTTAAAGAGCTAAAACTTAGGATCTTATTAAAACACCCCTTCAGAAGCTATTATTGTATTTAGCTTTGATTTGACAAATATCACCCCTTGACATCTTGAAGTTTGTCAATAACTGTTTGTATGATGGAAGGTACAACATGCTTAAGAACTGTAACTATTTAATTATGCTTTGTTAATTTCAGTGGAATGCTGGGAGGCATATTTTCAAAATGACATACTGATATCACTGTTCTGGGAATACATCATGTTTTGCAACAATTACAACATCCATAGGGCAATAAATCAGTTAACTGTATTCCTCTAGGCCCAGAAAATGAGCTAAATCACTGTTTCAGAAACAACTTTTCCCAAGCTCATTTAAAATTAGGAGGCTTGGAAAGGAAACATTAATACAGGGATAAATTGAAAGGCCAGGTAAGGTATATATAGGTACAATAGAAGGGCATCATGTGGACTGTAAGCAGAATTCTTTTTGTCA
This sequence comes from Ceryle rudis, assembly GCA_033439905.1. Taxonomy (NCBI): domain Eukaryota; kingdom Metazoa; phylum Chordata; class Aves; order Coraciiformes; family Cerylidae; genus Ceryle; species Ceryle rudis. The sequence goes on from JAAGNO010020448.1 coordinate 129,759, forward strand.
CAGTGTAAAGCTAGAAAAGGTGTCAAAAATGTTCTGTAAATAACCTATAGCTAGGAAGGAAACTAAAATAAGAAAATAAAGTACTTATTTTTCTGCATTTTAATCAAGATGATGGCTCTGCAGTTTTCTTCCAGCTGTGGGGGTAGGGAAAAACAAGAACAGAACAGATAAATATTTATAAACATACAGATGTAGCTATCTACACATATATCTTGGTCAAGTTCATTGAGGCTGCCATCTTCCTCAGAAAGTCATACTTTAAACACATTTGTTCACCCATGCACAAATACAGAAAGTACCTAACTTTTTGTTAAACTTACCTCAAAGGCAGGAGAATTACATATAATTTGCAGGAAGTATGTCCAGGACCTTCTTCAGCTTTTATTGTTATGTAAGAAAAGAGCTTTGAAATTCAAGTTTCATAGGTGTAAAACTGAGATATATGTAGATTTTTTGACTATATTTAAAATACGGGAAAATACTGGAGGATTGGATAATGTATCTCAAAAATATTGGCCAT
>JAAGNO010020448.1:130378-153896 GCA_033439905.1 Ceryle rudis
TGTAGATTTTTTGACTATATTTAAAATACGGGAAAATACTGGAGGATTGGATAATGTATCTCAAAAATATTGGCCATTGCTGCTGTTCTGGAGACTGGGTAAACTGAAAAGATTTTCTTTTAAAATAGGGCACAGAAACAAATTCAGGATGAGCAACAAAAGGGTAATGGTTTTAAACTAAAAGAGGGTAGATATAGGCTACCTATAAGGACATTTATTTTTTTACAATGAGGGTGGTAGAACACTGGAACTGAGAGCTAGTAGAAGCCCCATCTCTGGAAACATTCAAGGTCAGGTTGGTCAGGGCTCTGAGCAACCTGATCTAGTTGAAGATGTCCCTGCTCACTGCAAGGCGGTTGAACTAGATGACCTTTAAAGGTCCCTTCCAGCCCAAAGCATTCTGTGATTCTATGATTTCAGTACTTAGTTGAACTGAAGGAAACTGTGAACATAATGGAATCTCAAAAATATCTGTGCTTCTGAATTTATTCTATTTACTGATACAGTGAGAAATCCATTTTATCTGTATTTAGTTAATTGAGACGGACTGATGAATATATTTCAGTCTTTTTCATATGTGAAGCTGCACCTCTCAGAGCTGATAACTAGCTGATGTCTCCTGTTGACATACTCAACTGAACTTTCAATTCATTCACACAGTAGTGGGTGTGATAAGAGCTATATAATCTTGAAAAATACTTGTTTTTGCTAGATTCCTTGTTACCACAGTATGTGAGTCTGCTAGATGTAATTATCAGAGTACAGCTGTGCAAGCTGCAGTGCATATGAAACACCATACATATAGCCCAAGCAAACTGCAGTGACACAAATGGCTGAAGACACATGCATGTCTTCTCAAAAATTGCATGTATGTAATACATGTAAATATGTATACAGTAAAACAATGCCATGAAGCATTACAGATTTTTTTTTTCTTTTTATCCTATATATTCTGCCCTTTTCTTCATATGAAATTGATCTGTAACCTTAAATTAGTCAACATGGCAAACATTAAAATAAAATATATAAAACAGTTCTTGTAGTTCAGGGTTTGCTATCAGTTAATTTCAAAAAATGTAAACTATTTTCTTGTTTGTGAAAAAGTGCATATATTGTAGCCTCTTGCTGATTGGTGCATTACAGTGATTAAAAGTGTTGCTGCTATACCATACTTAATATGATCAAGACCATTGTCCTTGTAAGTTGTCCTGTGTGTCAATCTGCAATAATAACCCAGATTGTAGTACACGTATTAAAATATCTACACAGTAGACATTTTCTTTTTCTAATATAACCTTTGAGGGAAATGGTGGCCATTATAGATTTTCTGTACAAAGCTTGGATTGACAGAGCATATATTTGATTTCTGGTATTAGATAGTTGAAAGGATGAAGCTCAATTGGTGACAATCCAGAGTAGAAAGATGTGGACCAGTTGAAAAGGGCTCACTACAGGTGAGCTATGAGAATGTTCAGAAGTTTAAAGAAAATATAATCCATGAGGGAAGTTATAAAGAATGGCAGTTGTTCAATCTAGACAATACCAAACTTGTGTGGATATAACAAATAAAGACTAAAATCAGCAAGGGAGATTTAGATTGGACGTTAGGAAATATCTTGTAACAATAAAGATGCCTAGGCACTGTGTTAGAGCTTTAAGAAAGGTTTTGAAAACTTCACTGATGAGAGTTTTTGAAATTAGACTTGCATCAGCTAGGATAAAAACAAGTGTAGTTATTTCTATAGTGGGGAAAGGGGATAAAAAATGTGATCTCTTGAACTTTGTAATAGACTTTTTCTTTCATGATTATATACTCTACATCTCCTCAGGATTGCTTTCAGTCCTCTACATGAAATAAAATATATAGGGAATTCTTTGGTAGATGGAGAAAAATGTTTTCTTTAGTGTTTTTACAAAGAAATAATTTTTCTGTATGTGTGTGTCTCTTCTCACCTCATGTCATTTGCAAATGGGAGACTGGTCAAAATTATTACTCTTAAAATTATTTGGGGGAAGTGTATAAACTAAGTTGCTTTCTGTCTTAATGAACTTTGCATTTTTAAAAAATTACCATAAGCAGGTAGCTGTATTCTGAATTCTGTGCTCCTTTCCTTGCTGCCTTGTCTTATAGTTAGGAGAGACATGTTTTGATCTGATTTCTTGTATTTTTATTTCTTCCTCTGGGTACAGGATAATGAAGCGAACTTGAAAATAAATGTTTGGGCATTTGAAGTGATTAGTCATGAAAACGATTTGAAGAAGTGTCTAAAATGTTATTGGTACTTTGAAAAACAAAACATGAAAATAATGATGTTCTGCAGTGGAATTCCCTAGAAATTCCTTGTAGGCAAAGCTGACTTTAAAAGGTGGACAGTTCAGTTGGATCTGAACTGTTGAATGATATTGGAAGGTTAAAGGGTTATAAATGGTAGGAAAGACTATAAATATTGGATTGACAATGGATTGACAGTTGTCTGCAGGTTACAAATTTTGGAACTAATAACTTACTGATTTTTTAACAGGATTTTATGTTATGCAGGCATCCTTTTACTGATGTCTGCATTTTTCCTAGTCAAATAATACTCTGCATTAATGTGGCATGCCTGTTTTGATTTGAAGTGAGCTATTCTAGGGATTTAAATCAAGTAGTGAAATTGCTCTTGCACTGTATGCAAGTTTGTAAGTGATTAGTAAATAATGTAAATACCTATTTCTTTAATTTAGTTGACACGTGTAAAGTTGTACAATTGCAGAGACAGGAAAAGCATCAGAAGAAATCCCAATGTAGCAAATAATTATTCTTCCAGAGAGGTAAATTATGTCTGAACAACAAGAAAGTAGAAAGAGCAGACTTGTCAAGACACAGAGGAAAAACTGTCCCAAGTGGCCAAGTGATCTCAGAAAACAAACTACAAAAGTAGTGAGATTATGTGAAAGGATGGAGATGCACCTCAGTTGGAGGAAAGATGATGGATAATCAGAAAATATAATTTGGACCAAGTCATGGAGTATTATTTGTTCATTGATTTTAGGGAATTATGTTTTAACATGAGCCTTTCTTCCTTACAAATAATTAAGATAATTCCTCTAAGCAAAAGATTTAATCTCTGAATTTAGTAATTTTGCATTTTATGTAAACTATACTGTATTTCTTCATCTCACAGAAAAGACTGGCCTATTAATAGTGTCCTTTTCAACATACAGTATTATATTCTGTTGGTACTTAAACAGGACATGGTTCTTTTTTTATCCTAAATCCCACTTGTACTTCTAAACTGATGATGCAGAGTTATCAGCATTAATTTTGTTACAGAAATCTTGCCAGATCTTTTTCCTTGCCTAATGATTATCTGTGCTGTAGCTTGTATTCTATCGGTTTCCCAGAATTCAGTGTTCTTTTAACCTTATTGAGTGATTTATTTTTGCACTCAGCAGGCTCTGAATATTCATTTTTTTATATCACAGAATTGGATTTTTACATGCATCTGGTTTTGCCATTTTTAAAGGAATAGAAAGATGTGCAGCCTCTTTGAGACTGTGGTCTTTTTGCACAAATCCTCCACATCCTCTCTGGTTCTATCACAGGAAGCGTGGAAAATCTCTAAATAACTTGCAATCCATTATTTTCACATTTACCTAGCTTCATTTAAATAAAAAGAGAAATATAAAAATGAGAATTTATAAAATAGACTAGAATATTTTTTTTTTAAAAATATTCCTCTCTCTTGAGCTAATGTTATCTTTCCAACATTAAGGAAATTATGCTTCCTCAAAAACATTCATCCTATTTCTGCATCATCCCCACTTTGCTAGTATTGACAGTCAGGCCAATAAACCATTAAATTAAAGGCCTAGGGTTTATATAAAATGCTTAAGCATGCTGATGGAAGAAAAAAAAGAACCCAAACATATACCCTACAAAAGCAAATGGTGATAAATTAATATTTTAATATTGACCTAATTAAGGCATATATGGTATCTGTCCAATATGTGATGGAATAAAGACTGAATACAAATTAATTCCTATACTAGTACATGGGAAAATAGAAGCCTAGATATGATTGTTTTGTTGGGGTTTTTTTTCCTGTAACTGGGTTCCAAAAACTTCTATGCAGATGAACAGGAACTAAGGCAGAGGACTTTTAAAATACGTGAGATAACAGCAGAAAAGAATCTTAAGATCTTCCATTATTTTTAAAGAAACAATGAACCCAAATAAAAGTTCAGTATTGGAAGATTTTGAGTACTTGGTAAGAGAATATTAAGAGTTTTGCTGGGAAAAGAAAATCCATAACAGAAACCTGAAATTGTAATGGATGATGCCATTTCTTATCATTTCATTTGCCAGCTCTAAATTTCTTCATATTTTTCTTTCAAGGAAGGTGATGTCCAGAGCAGGTTGAGTACCTGAAGCAAACTTTTAACATACTGGTATAAACATTTAATAGAGTTTAACTGGAATTACGAATGGCTAAAATTAATCAACCTAGTGTGCCTAGTAACAGCTGAGGGAATCAAAACAGAAGTCATGCCTTTGATACAGCATTGTTATGACAAGTTCACCAATACAAGGTAAGCAGTAGCTTTACAGTACTGCAATGTTTACCTCTCTCGTGACTAGCTTTTATCCAAAGTTATAAGCAGCGTGGCTTAAGTGAGACTCAGAAGTGTAAATAGTGTAGGTTTTTGGAGATGAGTAAGGCAGTCCTCACCTATGCTTTTGGAAAGTAAGAAATACAGAACAATTCAAAGGTGTGATTTTTGCAATTTATACAGATACTGTCCCTGTTATTAAAATCTCTGTGGAACTTGCTTTAATTTATTCCTGAACTTGAGAAGTAATCTTGGCCCATCAAAATACTTTAACATGTTATTCACAGTGGAGGTATGAATTCGTGATTACAGTTATCATCAGTCATTTATAATAAATATATCATCAGTATTTGTCACTTCCAAGTATTAAAAAATCCTTCAAGCTCTTAATCCCAAATCAACTGAAAGGAAATGAAGAACTACAGTGATTTTAGCGAGCTTCACTTGCACCCATAATACACCACATTACAAATTACATTTTAAAGCAGTTCAGTATCTTTGTTATGGCATGCTAGAAAATATTTTTGTTCCTTAGACGCTAAAGGTATTTACTAAGCTTATTTTGTCCTTTACAGCAGTGCACTCAAAAATTGTGTGATTTCTTGTCTGTATCAATAACAGTAGAGACTTTTTCTTACACGTCCTCTGGCCAGTTGGACACAAACTATCAGGATTATAAGAGTCTGTTAAAGAACATAGAAAAGTACAAAACAAAAAGGAAAAATCATAATACATATGAACATGAAAATATTTGGTGAGTCAGGCTGCAAAAAATTCTTAAAATAAAATAAACTTTTCCTTCTTTAAGACTTCATTACAGTGAATGTCATTACAGTATCTTACTGTGTTTGATGGTTGAGATGAGCAAATTGTAATTTTGGTGATGTAAGGAATTGATTCATATTAATCAAGAAAGTAATTTCATCTAGGGTGCTCGTTGTAGGGATTGTGCATTTTTGTCTAGAAAACAAGCAGGTTTTTTACCTTTTACATAGCTGTCATTTTCCCCAACTTTACCTTTGCTCTGCTTTCACCATTTATTTTATTTTACAACTTCTGGAACATTACAGATAAATTTAGTATAACTTTGGAAGACTGAGGAAAAGAGTAACAGAGATGTTTTCTCTGCTCAAGACTTTGAAAGTTAATCTCCTTTTGGTTTTTTTAGAATGAACCCACATAGCGTATTTGTCCCTCTCAGCCTCCAGCTGTCAGTACAACTATGAGATTTGAGGCTTTTCCATCCTAAAGTATACCTTAAAATAGCTTGACTGTTTGCTATAGATTATGGAAAAATAAACAAAATTGATTCCTGGAAATGCAGGGAAATTGGCATGAATCTATCTGCTATAGACAGATCAGCATTAGGTGACTGACATTTAAAAGGAATTTTTTCTTCTCATCACATCTATTTCCAGTTTTCAGGTTATACTCCTGGTAGATTACATTTCTGAGTTCTTCTGATGTTTCAAAAGCATGGAAAATAAAATCTCTACTGCATATTTCATATACTTTATTGTTGTCTTTTACCAGACTGTAATTCAGAAAACTTTCTGTTTAGGGAAAAGAGCTATCTGTCTGTATTTTATTGTATTGTATTGCTTGGTTGCTTTTTAAGTTTGCCTGGGTATTTAGTTGAATGGTGTTTGTTGGCTTTGTCTCCTCTGTGGAATCCAAAAAGCTCAAAATTGTGTTTAGAACTGTTACTTGTGCAAAGCAATCACAAAGTTACAAATAGACACAAATAATTATCCCAAGCCTGGGGAATATTAAAACATTTTCATCTCTTGTATTTGGTATAAGTCAATTGTGTAAGTCCAAATTGTATGTAATTGAAATAGATACTTAGTTTTAAACATGCTGGTTTCCTTGGGTGGACTAGTGAGCTTCCACATCCTTTTAGGATCAAAGATGTATGGAAATGAAAAATATATAACATAAAGACCTGAGAGAAAATATATTGTTGAGGACACAGAAAGAGTTAGAAATTAACTTACTCCAGAGATAAAGAAAAAACAGCTGCATAATATGGAGACCTCTATTTCTAGATGTTGGAGAAGATCTTTCAGAACAATTTTAGGAGAATGCACTACCTTGGACTGTATCTTAAGTATCTTAAAAGAGAGTATAAAGTTTGAATTACAGTGACAAATAGTGTTTTAAAGAGAGTTTAATTTATGAAAAATACTTCTAAATAGTTACTAGGAATTCCTAATTAAGAAGCACATAAAAATCTTCTCTCCTGTTGTGTTTTCACCCTTGCTGCTTCATTATAATGACATTTAAAGCCTCTTTATGTTTTTAAAATTAAATACTTTGTCTTAAGATGTATAAGCATGATGGAACGATGCTGTATGATTTTCCTTTGAAGCTCTGAAAAGTTTTTCTCATCACATTGTGTGATAGTTTCTTAATGAGAAGATGGTGGAATGGAAGCTCAGTGATTTTCTGTGTTTGCGGCAAGGGTTTCCTCTGAGTTAAAAATATTGTGAAAGCAAAATGTAATGTTCATATTGATCTAGGTGCTATCTATAGCTGTCTTTATTACATTTGCTTATTCTGGCATGATTTATTTGTGACTAAATTACTTGGTGGAGTCTCAGGGAGACCAAAAAGGGATTTTCTGGTTATTAAAAAACCACCACAAAAGCCAATGAAAAATATTATTTTACTTGTTAAAAGCTGTAATAGTGTAAGAGGAAACAAATTGCAAAGGGGTAAGAAAAGCAGATATGGCAAATAGGTAAAATTCCTGCCTTAGAGTAATACACAGTTAAAAATCAGCTTACTTAAGAACAGGTTATAAAATTGCATGTTGTTCAAATGAAGACTTATCACCACTAAATTATTTATACTTAAGTTTGAAAAGTAAATAAATGCTAAGAGCCTCATACTTTTATCTTTCTTTTGAAAAAACAAGTATAATCTCTTGCTATCAAAAGCTCTGTATCATTTATGAACTAGATTTCAGCCTGATTTGTTTTAAAATAAATTGTTTATTATATTTTATACACAGTATGGACACCCATGAAAGAAAACAAGTAATCAGTTATTCATTTTTTCATTATAAAAATGTAGTTTTACATTAAAAAAAACCCAAATCATTCTGGACTAAACTCTCCCCATTCACCTTTGTGGTAACTCTCCTGAAGAGTATAAAGCTGTTGATCCTGGAGATAACAGTGTATCATGATGGGCACATGTTGATGATAGCACTTGACACAGTATTGGGTCTTTCATAAGCAAATATCAGTTGCCTCTTCTGCAAAGCCACCCTACAGTCAAATGTGTTGAAGGGCTGTCTGAGCACCATTTGCATGAGGTTCTGGCACTTACCAGTCAGTTTGTTTTGATTGCCATCACACTCTTCTTGCACACCTGTGCAAGAAGTAGTCTCAGAATGAGGTCTTCTGCTCACACAAATTGTCACAGTGCTATTGATTTCACAGGAGCTGCTGTATTTGACTGCTGTCTTATTTGGGAGGATAATCTGATATAGCAGTGATTTACATTGTCCTTGCAGCAGTGTAATGATTACTCAGGGTAAAACACCACAGAAGATCAAGTCTTACTTCTTGGGAAGACTACACTGCAGAGACAGACTTTTTGATACAAATGGTGGAGTTTAATACATAAACAAATGTCTTTTCAGTGTATATGCTTTCTAATTAGGGTTTTTTCAGAGTTACTGTGTTATAAAAAGCTTTCTTCATGGTCACACATGAAAATATTTGCAACAAACAGGAGGAAAATTTTCACAATGCAGTATCTTTTCTAAAATATATACATCTTCCCTGATTACATAAGGCTTCAATTTGTATGAATTAAAACTACTTCCTTGGTGGTCAAAGATACAAAGTGAAGCTTTTGTTAGTGTATTTTACACTATAGGTAAGCACCAGGTGTTTTATTGCTAATTTTCATATTTTCACTGAAGTTGCTCATCACTTTGTTGGTCTATGAAATTATTCTTTAGTCCCATTAAGTGAGGTAGTATACTGTAGCCTGTTAAATAGGAGATCTTCTTTCTGAGTTCTATTTCAAAGCTCAGTGTTTCTGCGGTTTAGATTTAAAAATAGTCTTATTACTACTCTGTAACAGAAGACGTGAATAGATGTCATCACTTCACCCCTTATGCCACACTGGTTGACGTGCATTCCCTCTGGTGTTAACCTGATTGAAGTATTGAAGGAGTCTAACACATGGTCTCAGAATGTACCCATTAACCAGAAGGTCCAAATCAAAGAAAAAAAAAATGGAAGTCCAATAAGATAAATTACAAAATAGCTTGTTTTAGAGTTTGCACCACTGCCTGCAGGCTAGCAATTTTCCAAAAAGATTGGCTTTTAAAATCCTAGTAAACCTTCCAGACTCTGTTTTGGTGCTTAGTCTGTGTTTTTTCCTTTGGAGGGCTGTGAAACTACTTTTGTGATGTGGTTTAAATCAAAAGTTATTAAAGATAAAAGGGACATTGTAAAAGGAAGCAAAGAATACAAAAGCAAAGAAAAAGGAAACCTAACTAACCCTATACATTACAAAGTTGACCTTGCATTAGTTTTCCTCTGGCACAGAGCAAATACTTCTCATTAAATTGGTTGTCTCTGATTACCCTGGGTAGGAATTATCTCACCCAAACCCGTTACCTAAGAGTTGTTGTTTACCATTTGTAAATTGGACATTTAGCTCCTCATATGTTCAGTGGAAAGAAATTGACACCAAATGATTAATACCCTTCAAAACCAGGTGTCAGACACTGGTGGGAATTGTCTTCAATAAATCTTTGGACTGGATAAAAAGGGAGCCTGGATTTTTAGATGAGACTTAGATGACTAATTCTAAATAGGTAAGGCTGAAATGCTTTGTTGGCAATTGGCCTTAATAAATACTTTGCTGCACATACAGTATCTCAAGATATTTACCAAATACTTGATATTAGAACTCAGTATCATTTCGCAGTTGGGTTACAGGACTGATTCACAGAATTTCTTAAGAGGGGAGGGGACGGGACATTAAGTAAATACTTTACTTCCTTTCCTAAAGTGTCTCTAAGAAGTTTGCCACCTTATCTCATGTTCAGAATTTAAAAGGAAATTTTGCTTTCTCTTTCCTTATCAATATGAGTAGTGGTTATGTTTTGTTTTGGGTTTTTTGTTTGGGTTCTTTTTTCTTGTTTGTTTTTGATTATTTTGCTTTATCTGTATCTAGTATTCTTGGAAATCATATGCTTACACTGGTTATATCTGTTTTCTGATTGATTTGATCACAGAAGTATTCAAATCTTTCATATCAGTTTTCCATATTAGAAAGTATAAGTAATGGATTCAAGTGCCTTTGCCACAGAGATCTTTAGATACTGCCATGATAAAAATGTTTATCACTGTAGAAAGTATTAATAGTTTTTGCTAAGGAAAACTCGAAAAAAGACAGTTTTGAAGGTAAAGGAAAGCTTGATACACAAACTTCATAGAGGTAATATGCTGTTACATAACTAATTGTTAATTAAGAGCAATACAAGGTTATGTTGGATTTTGTTTGTGATCTGAAGCTACTTGTTACAGCTGGTAAAGAGGAACATCTTTTGGATACACAGGCCTCTTTATATACAGTACCAATGCAGCTATTTGTGAAAACAATTAAAGTACAATATTTAAACCATCTGGATTAATTTTGTGTTCAAGTACCTGCATTCATACAGCTTTAGGAGTGTTTTATGGTTAAAAATAAAATAAGCAAACAAATTTTACAAACTTTATTCATTCTGCAAAAGTGGAACATAACAGAAAATTACCATATCAAGGCATAAGCCCTATCTTCTTTTAGAAGAATTGCTACAATATCATATAAAATGATACATCTGCATCAAATTTCACTGTTGTGGTGGGATATCCTTGGCTAGAGGATAAATTCCCACACAGACACTTAGTCAGTACTCCTTCTTTGTGGGACAGGGGGCAGAATATCATCTGAGAAAAGTGGTAGGTTGAGATGAAGACAGGGAAGATGTTTACCAGTTACTGACTCGAGGAACATTTAATTTCTTGCACATTAAAAGAGTTTCAGGTAGTAAGAAACAAAGCCACATATTAAACCAACACCTTTCCTCCCCCCTGACCCTTGCCCAACTTCAGTCTTGGCTCCTCTACTTTTCCCCACCACCCCAAGCAATGGGGAATGGGGGTAGTGGTGCTGGCCAATCCCTCACAGTTTATCTCAGCTGCTCCTTCCTCCTAACAGTTTTCCTGTCCTCCAACATGGTCCTTCTCATGGGCTGCCGTTCCTTTAGGATAAACCTGCTCCAGTCTATCTTTTGCCACTGGCTGTAGGGGATTCTCTGCTCCACTGCCTGGAGTGTCACCTCCTCCTCCTTCTTCTTTCACTTTGGTATTCATAGGGTTGTTTTTCACAGTTCTTTTCCTCCCTCTCTACGCTCTTATCCAGTGTTTTGCCCATTCTTAAATATGTTTTTCCCAAGGCACCACTAGCTTGGCTAAAGGGCTCAGCTATGTCCTGTGGTGGGACCATTTGGAGGCAGCTGGAGCTAGCTATGGCTGGCATGAGGCAACCCCCTGCTATCAAAAACCTTGCCATTTATACCCAGTACAGCTGTGCACAGAAAAAATAATGCCATGCATAACTGTCTTAAGTATTGGAAAAGTTCTGAGTGAACATTTCCATGAGATTTCCTTGTAGTAGCAAATGGACTTTTCCTGGCATGAAAAAAAGATTTAAGAGTGACATTGAAACAAAGGCAGTGTACTTTTCCCACTGCTTTTGTAGTATGAATTTAGAATTCAATTATGTTGAATTCTCAGGCTCGCAAATTACCGTTTCATGAAAAATATGTGAAATTAGGTGGAGAAAAGGCTGTAAAATGTTTTCAGGTTTCACAATCATATGTGGGGTTTTTTGTCTGTTTTAGATAGTTATCTCTGTTTATGCAAAAAATGAAATTCTCTGATCCTGTTCAGTAATTTTTCACTCCATTGCTGGAAGATATCTTGAATTGCAGTTTCAGTAATGGTCAATGAGTATTTGTAATTGCAAGTTCTGTGACTATGACATAGAACCATGTATTAACCAATATATAGAACAACATCCGTATTTAAAAAAAAAATTTCCTTGCCTTTGCCTGTCCCTCTGAAAGGAAGGCTAGCCTAATCATGTATGTGTAAGATGGGGGGTTTGTGTGCATTTGACATTTATAATGGTACATCTTAAAAGCACAAGTCTTTTCCAAATTGACTCGATCAGGATTATGATGAAAGTAAAAACATGATTAGTCCTGGTATTAACATCATTAGTTATAACATCTTAGAAATGGTTAAATTTTTGATGGTATAGGAAAGCTTTGTTTAAATCTTAAAATATCTCCATGTTGCAAGACTATGTAATTAAGGTGGTGACCAAACATAGTAGTTCTAAAATAGAAAATGTATTTAAATGAAGATTATTCTCCAAGTTTTGTAGAGTGTTTTTTTCTCCATTGTTTGTGCAAGTTATTTCAGATGGACAGCCAGATGTATTGAAAAAATGATAGAGTGAGACATGGTAAACAGTCAAAGTATTTTCTCTTTCCTAGCTAACCTTTCTAAAATCATGCTTGATTTTCAGAAACAAAATGAAAAGTGTTCTCTTCCATTAATGTTGAGAAATATTTCCCTTGGTATACAAGAAGTAGTGAAAGATTTAAATAACTTTGTGCATAGAAGAATTCTCCATGGGAAGATTTTATTTCTTCTTGCAAGTAGCTAGTATATTATCTCCTGAATAAGTCTAATGGCTAAGTAAGTAATCCACACACATGCATAGTGTTTTAAGAAGGTGTGAGCTAGACCACTTGCAGAACAGAAAGAGGACACTTGGGGCTCAGATTCCTGTCACTTAATATGAGGCACTTAACTGAGACAGCTGAAACACGAGCGCCGGTGCTCCAAGTTTCAGTGGTCAGAATGTGACTGAGATCTGAATGGAGTTACCGAGATACCTATCTATCATTACTATCTAGGAAGCCTAGGAGGACAAATCTGGGTATTTTCAAAGGCTACACTTAGATGTTTTCATTCCGGTGGTTTTTGGCTTTTCCTAATAATGACAAGAATAGGATGAACTATGATTTTCTTTCCCCCTAACCATCTGATATTGTTGACATAACGACAAAAGTAATGTTAACTGTGTTAGACTTATATCAAGGAAGTGAGCCTGAGAGCTGTGTGTCTAAACCCACTTTAGTTAAAGGTTAATGTTCATTAGTGTGGAATCAACAGCACTCTGATAAACCTCGTATTTTAAACTAAATGACAGAATAAGAGCTAGTAGTACAGTAGTGAGAGTTACAATAAAACATGATACATTGCATTTATAAAAATAAACCCAACAGACTTTAAAAAATGGGATAATGCTTTCATTTGATGTATTACAAGTGTAGTTTTATTCCCATTTCTTCTTACAGTCTCTTATGTAACATTTCTGTTGCTTAAATTATATAATAAATGAGTACTGGATTTAATTACTTAAGATCAAAATATGAGACCTGGGTGGATAAAGGTCACGAGATGCACAAGCTAGCTCACAATAGCCCATGAAAAGGAGGTAGGTTTTGAGAGTGGGAGGAGACAGCGTGTGGTACATTTTCTCAGTTCTGTAGGAATGCAAATCTAACTTGCCAAGTGAAGGCTATTTGACAGATCTGCTCCAGCAGTGATTTAAAGCAAGACAGGAACTAAACTCAGGATGAACAAAGCAAATGTTCTCTACACTGAAAAAAAAGTATTAATTTAAACTAAGGGTGAGCAGAGGCCAACTTTTTATCTAATTTGCATGCCAGCCTTTTTTCTAGACAGTTATTCAGATCTGAACCCCAGATCAAAAATAACTTTTAGACTGAAACCAGCCAGCATTTTCTCCAGCTAATCAGCATGATAACATTTTCTTGAATTACTTTACTAATAATGCAAGAGCACAGTAATCACATTTGGACTATGAACATGGAATAGGAACAAAAAATAAGAAGGAGCAGACCAGTCTGAAGTTAAAATTAGTCCTGGATTTTCATTTACAATAGCTCAAGTTTTATTCTTGCTTTAATACTTCAGAACTATAATTGGCTAAACAATAAAATCCAAATTCATAAGTGAGGGTTTTTTTTAATCATGGCTCCTGTTCTCTAACCTATGAAGGAGATTCTAATGAAAAAACCCAGTTGTTTCATGATCTGGAAAGGGGTGATGAAAAATGGGAGGTAAGAAACAATATAAAGATAAAATAATGCTGTTGCTTTGGTAGTTTGGATCAAATCTCACACATATCTATCTGTTCACAAGTAGAGGCTAAGTGCCTATTCCAACTCCTGAACTAATCAGTAACAAATATTGCAGTCAACTTTCTGTAATAATTTCAGACATTTCAAACCAGAAGTAAACAGAAGAGAAGTCTAAAAGACTTTTAAAAACATTACAAGTAAAATAGTATTATGTTGATGAAAATTAAAAACTGATTACAGTTGTGATTATTTGTGTGTCCAGTTTTCCAGACTTGCTGACAGTAGAAGAGGCTTGCATGCTTTATTTTAATAACACATTTATTTAAAAGAATATGTTTAAATGTCACAATATTATGTTTGGATTAATAGTTGAGGCCTCTTGATGCTTTTTCTCTTGAAAACACCAAGAAATTGAAAATTTCCCCACTAATCCTGTTTAGATTTTAAGGAACTCCTTCAAACTTACTGTGTTTTTATGGTTGATAGCACTTGAATTCTTTCACCATATATGCTGTATTGAGGACTTTGGATTCCTTTCTCATTTTAGATACTTAATCTCACATTTTTGCTTCTCATTGAAACAAATGTTTAGAGTTAAAAGCATGTGAAACCTACTTCCTCTTTAGGAGATAACAGCACACTGAATGTTGTCTGGCTTTCCTGTTTTAATGTATGATAACCCAAACTGGTACACAACAGAACTCTAATTCAAGACTGAGTGTGATTTTTTTTTTCCCTCTTAAGAACTGTAGAGAAGATTGTAATAGTTAAGGACAGAAGAGTTCTGGTGACTCAGCTTGAGTCAGTATATGTCAATTATTTTTGTTCTGCGTTTCTCAAAGATGAGAATTAGCTGTGTTTTCAGCTGTTTTTAATTTCTTGTTGTAGTGGAACTGTAATTGGTTTCTGTTGGACCAGAATTTCATCCTCTCCTATGGAGGAACATTACATTGCACATATAAAGGTGATATACCTATTAATACAAAAAGAAATGTAGCCACACTCTGACAGTCTTTTCAGTAAGCACTTCCAATAAGTAGAGCCAGATGTTATATGCCATTCTTTGTCTGTATGTATGTATATACTTTATAAATACAGAAGTAATTCTTTGTATACCTCTGTATATCTTAAAACAGCAATTGCAAATCAACCATTATTTTTGAACAGTAACACTGTCCTTAAAACATAAGCTGTTCTTAAAACTGGATGGTGTAAGTGACCACTTCAGTGACTAAAATAAGTTAATTTTAATTGTATTACCTAAAATCAGTTACCCACTGTAGTGCTCTGTGAATTTGAAGATACTTTCTTTAAAGTGTTTTATGATGTTCTAATCTCTGAAAATGATATCCAAAACACATCTCCCTCTGATAACGAGACTTTCCACTTCCATGGGTATTTGACAGTATATGCGTGCACATGTGTACATTCAAATTTTTAGACATTTGTATATTTATGTTTCAGTTTTGTTTTTCAATTTTTCAGTTTTGTGTATCAATTGATTTTTAAGTCAATCAGTGGGAAAAAATAGAGATTCTATAAACATTATTTGTAGAACATTCAAACACAAATTGGTACGTTTTCTTAAAAATGGAACTCATTTGGTTATCTGGTTAATTTGAACATTCTGAGAGTGCCCCTGTTTAACCAGTATGGGCCTTTTTAAAATTTTTTTTCGGTGTGTGTTTCATACTGGATAGTACATGGTCAATGAGAGTAATCAGATATTTGAAAATGAAAAAAAAAAGTATATCACTAACACCACCTCCTGCTGTCACTTATTGTGTATGTTCTGATGCCTGGCTAAAAGCAGTTAAATTCTTATACTAATTTTGTAAGATTATTCTAGAAACAAGTTAATGCTGCTGATTATTTTCTCGGTATTATTTTTTCTTCATTCTTATTTACCTATTATTTCTACTTACTACAGCATGTTGCATTTCCATAATAATTTCTCTACTCCCTTTGCTTTAGTGTTTTTAAATTCTATATAGACTATATGCACCTCTTCTACTGGCATTCTGTTGCTGTTCTCTGAACTTCCTTTCAAGAGTAGGATGATGAACTTATAATTGAGCTACAGTTGCAGTAGGCTAGAATAAAAAAGAGAATATTTTCTTTTTATTCCATGGTGCTTTTGTTACTGGAGTCTAAGTTTGCATTGGAAAAGATGTAGTCAATTTGCCTCTACTGGAAAGTATTTTTCAACATCAGTGCTAATAACACTTATAGCTTCCATTTAATATCAATGTTTAGAAATATTTTACTCCAGCTCTAGTTATCAAATGAAACTTTTTGTTGTCCATAGTTTTAAGTTTCTTTATAGTAATATCATCCTCTGTTACAAGAAGGTGACCTGTGACTTTTGTTACCTATTTACAAGGATGGTACAGACATTATAAAACCCCACCCTCTTCTCAACAGAGGATATATACCAAGCTATTATTACCCAAAGTTGTCCTTTTCTTGGACTATACTTCTAATGTTAACTCAAATGACACCAAATATATTTATCTTCCAAATTTAATTGTTTTCATGTGTTCCCTCACAGGACCTTTACTGTCCCACCTTCTGGTTTCTTCTCTCTGGTTAAGCACTCCAGCAGGTCTCACATCCTGAGAGTTATTAATAAGGGCCACCTGCCACTGTAACTCATTTGAAATGTCTCTGCACAGTCTAAGATGAGAGATAATGAATATGTCCAAGCCATGGGAGATCAGAAAGGAGTCATGAGACAGTATTGGTCAGCATGATGGGCAGTGGTCTCAGCATGAGAGCAACCTAACCTTATGCTCCATTATTCCTCTGTGTAAATGCTCAGCAAATGTCACAATCCTGCCCATACGCTGTAAGCAGTTTGTGGCAGGTACCACATGCTGCTGTAGGTCTGCACATAACCACTGCAGTGTTAGCTTTTAACAAATAATTTTTGATACTTTCCCAAAGCATTTCTGAACAGTTGCCAAAGTCTTGTCTACCAAAGAGACTAACATACAGTTGAAGAGGATACAAACAAGTAGCGTAATTCTTTGTAAGAACTTTATGTAGTGAAGGGCATGGCAAAGGCACTTGTCTTTGCAGACGGAGAACATATGCCTGTTTCACACCAAGAGCATAACTTGGTACATGGCAAAGAATGCATTTTTGTCTTGTTGCCTCACGCGGTTTGTCTTTTTGTTTGGTTGGTTGATTTTTTGTTTGTTTGGGGGGTTTATTATTTGTTTGGATTTGTTTGTTGGTTGGTTGGGGTTTTTTTCCCATTTTTTTTGTTTACAGTGAAACAAGATCAAACATTCTTCAGAATCAAGCTGATGCAATGTATCTGATTTATTTATGTTCCCCCAAATAATAATGATAATAAAAAAATAAAACAATAACAATTGTTTAACAGTAATGAATTGAAGGGAAAAAAAAATTTGAAAAAGACAAATCAAAACTCAAGGCACAATTGGAAAGCACTACTGAGAGAAAAGCTGAATGCTGCTGTACAAAAAAAAAAGAATGTTATTATTTTAATAAAACACAGTAAATAATATGGAATATATTCTTAAGTCTTAGATTTGATTTTCTAGATGTTTAGCTGGGGTTCTTATATAAGCCTCTATTTATTTTAGTATATTTCTTCTGAAGTATTGAAAAGTTCCTTTCCAAATGCTCTTGCCATTAGAAACACATCTGCAGAATAAAAATCTGAATTAAATCATCACAGCACCTTAATCATCCCTGAATTTACAAAATGTAGGCCACACAGCAAAGTCTCCACTATTGAAAGGAGTAGTTCTTAAGTTCAGAATGCTTCCTACTTCTCCATATCAACATCCAGAGAACAAGGATTTGAACAAAAAAGAATCAAATTCAGTCTCGGGTGCGCTGTGGAATAACATGAATCATCATTTTTTTTGTGCAATGTGAACATTACATTCCTGTAGAAATTCTGCCAACTTTGCTTAGATGAAACACTGAATTGGCAATAGCTGCAAATTAAATAGTATGGTACGATAGAAGGAGTGAAGGCTTGTCTGGAAAAGCAAAAGATATATATACTAGTAAGACTGCTTATGTAGTAGATAAAACCCTTCTCTCCAGTTTGAGCTCTAGGAATGTTATTAGTCCTAGAAGCATTATCTGTCCTTTGTAACGTCTGTCTGACTGTAAAGCAGATGCTGGATTTTTTTCTACTTTTCTCAGGCAATCATTTTCTACTTTCTATACTTCTTTCTTTAAGATGTCATTCATCATTTGGAAATGATCAGAAACATTCTTCGCTGCCAACCCAACCCAGCCTAACACGTTTAGAACTTTCCTCTGGAGAGCTAGCAGGTAATTTGGGTTATTCATATATACTGAGTCTAGGACTTAGTATAGGAGTTCATTCATTTGGCCCTTTCTTACCAATAAATGAAAAGATGGTGTTTACCCATTGGGAAAAATGTCTTTGTCAAGTGACCATGTAAGACATTTCAGGTTAAATGTTATTTAACATCTTATGCATTTTTTGTTTCCAGCCCTCAGTGAAAGGGGCATGTTATCGGACATTTTGTGGTAGTTTCCTACTTCATTAAATATTGGTTAGGAAAGGACAGGAAGATGGAGGGGATTTTGTTTGCATCTTCAGCTTGTCAGGGAAGTATCGTGTAAGTGACGTGTAGTTAAGGGTCTGGTGTAGCAGAAAAAGGTGGAAAAAAAAAAAAGATCCCAAAGCTATTTGATAGGCTAAGTGTTTGTAACAGAGCTGCAGCTAAAGAGCAATTGTATCGTTTGCAACCAGAACTTCTTAGAAGATTTTTGTCACCAATCCATTGCTTCAGAATAAGCCTTCTTTGCCTGAAATAGTATAAAAGTTGTCAAATGCTATAATCAACTAGTTCATCCACACTTAGGGCAAAATTAAAAAGCCCTGGGGATTTTCTTATGGCTAAAATATTGTGTCTCACTTCTGATCATATCCCAGAATGTACTGTGACCTCTTAAGTTGTGACAAGACTGCTTCAGCTTTGTCATTCTGAAGAATTATAATCGACTTTGCAACCCAGCCACCATAAATTTAGTTGGGGGCAAGTTTCACTTGGGGGTTAGTTTCACTGAAGCATGTGGAGTCTTGCATGGTCTCACTAGAGCAGGCAGATGCCAGAGTTTTAGCTGTAAGGCAGAGTTTTCTCTATTCAGGAGATTGCATCCTTCCTACTTGCTCTGGAGGTAGTGCCCAGAACATAATTCTAGAATTAGTTCATTATCTGTAGGGTATTTGCAATTTGAACACACATTTTTCCATACTGTCCTCCTCTGTGTGTGTGTATTCTTTGATACATATATGTGTATATTAGGTTCATAGGCACATGTCTACCCACATATAAAAACTACCACATAGGAATCACTCTTTACTGTTTTCTTTCTCATCTTTGGAAGTTTCATCGCCAATAGAAATTACTTTAAAATATCGTGTACACAAAAGTGATCAAATAAAGTTTAGAAGTTGAAATATTTATCCATTAAAAGAAATACTTCCACCGTATTTGCTTTCTGTGAACATTAATCTCTTTGGTTTTCTGTACTTAAGACTTTTTGACTCTCTTGGTATGCCAAACTCCTCTCAAAAAAGACAAGGAGAACATAATTTGAAAAGGGCAAGGCACATAGGCTGAGCAAAGCTCAGGTATTTGTATTTGGGTGAAGACTAATTCCCCACAGATGAGCACAGAGATTAACTGAGAAAACTGTCTATAGATAGCAACTTCGGTTCCTCTGCCAGCTCTTGATGGTTGCTCATCCCTGTGTAATTGTAGTGTTTCCTGAAGAGCCTGTTAATCCCTATAGGTTGTGTAAAGTGATTCCCTGTGGATGATCTAATTGAAGCAATTAAGGTGGGTTTATTATCACTGTTTAGTAACTGGACCCATAGTCTTCCTGTTGTATTCTCAGATTGAAACAAATGCTGGCCAGGAAGAGCGATGGGTATTTCTTCTTTACAAGTGGGGAGAGAATGAAGTAGTATCAAAGCTAAGCTGATAATCAGGTGGGTGATTCAGGGGTTAATTTGCAATTAGAAGGTTTTCAAGTTTATTAGCTGCTTCTACCTTAATTAAATTTCTCTTGAAGGTCAGTTTTTGCCTTAATGATCTCTTTATTTTATCTGTGAAAAACAATGGCTTGATAAAAGGTTTTAGTGAAACCCAGAAGAGAGCACAGGGAAAACTTAAGGGAGCATATTAGCATGTAAAAGTGAGGGATTCATCTCCAAGGTGACAAATTTCATGAAGTCCTGTAGTTTCAACTACAGTTGCAGTGATAGTCAGTGATAACTAGGCCCATGCCGGTTAGGCAAATAATACATCAGGGCTGTGGTACTGCCGTACTGCCCATGGCATGCTGCCTGAGGGACTGCTGAGAGAAAACTCTGGACACCTTAGTGCCACTTGCTCCTTTAAGCTCTACCATTACTCTTTTGTTACGTTAACTATCAGGTGTGTTGAATGGATATGTGAAGGTCTTCTTTCTACCCAGTAAAAATGCCTGTGATAATACACAATTCTTGTCTTAATAGTTTGTCTTTGCCTCTTATTCTTTGGAGGTGAGCTCTGAGCTATAAAAAGTAAATACAGGTAGCAAACCCTTTCTGTTGCTTCTTTAAGCTTACTAGCCTTTAGCTAGCACAACTTTAGTAGATTGTATTATTTCTCAGATTGCCACACCCTTTTAAATAAGGTTGGCTGTCCACAAAAATCCCAACTGAAACATTAATAACATGTCAATAAGAGTCAGTAGGAATGAGTGTCTAACATACCTTTCCCAGTCCTTTTGTCAAAATTGGGTGCTTAAACTGTCACACAAAACTTTTTGGGAAGATTATATATAATACCTGCATATAATACCTAGTTAAGTGCAGTCTTCAGCCTAATAAATCCAGAACATTTTGGGTCATTAAACTGTTATGAAGGCCTTGTGATTTTTGCTAGTCTCCAATGCACTCTAGTTCCTCTTTTTAATCTCAAAATGCTATTGAAAACAGCCTATTTATAGTTTGTTGAACTAACTGCAGAATCACTTGGTCTGTGAATAACTGAGAACTACTATTCAAAGTGTGGCCCCAAAATAAGACACATCTGTATTCAGGGTCATGTTTTTCAGGGTCAGTATTTGTTCAGGAACATGTTTTCAGTTGGGGGAAAAAAAAAAAAAATCAGTACAAAGGCTTTTACTGTGTGGAACAATTTTTGTTTTTTGAATTGGACTTAGCCGTGAACAGTATTAAATAGGACTTTTTTTTTTTCCCCACTTTAATTGAAAGAAGTTGTCAGTTAGTTATATAAATGTAAATCATGAATAGCTGGGCTGCTGTCAGAGAATTTTTTCTATATTAAACAGTTTGCAGTCAAGAGACAGGATTTGGCCTCTAACTGGATATTTTTCCACTCTCAAACACCTTCAAGCTACAGGGGAAATTGCTAGTCTGAAACAATTAAAATGGACATGTCTCATTAATGTTTTTAGTCAACTTCTGTAGCATTAGTCCTCTCTTGATTTTTCTGTGAAAAACCCCAAAGTTTCTGAATTAGGATTGTCAGAAAGATCTGCAACTTTCTTTTTTAAGTTGTGAGAATACACACAGTTGATTTCTTTTCTAAATCTGTCTGAACCTCTTTGGAATTGCAGTTAGGGACAAAATCAGAGTGTAAAAACCTTTTACTATAAACCACTCCTGCTCCTGTTGCTCTCTGAAACTGAAGGTGTGAAAGGAGAGGAACAGCAGAATGCCCATAGCTGTACTATTTTTCAGAAGTGTTTAAGACTTCAGAAACGAGCCTGGCTGTTGTTGCTCCCGAAAGAGGTCTTGTGTGCACATCACAGGATGAGTGTGCTGGATGTCAGGCTTCACCTACCAACAGTTTTCAACTACCCTCAGTCTTCATAGTGGCAACAAGCCAGAGCTGCTTTCCTTCTGGCTTTCTCATACAGGTTTGCCACAGCCCCTGTTGCAAGATGAGCACGATATTTGTCATACTTATGGCAGTACAAATTAAATTTCACCTGATATCCTGAGCAGTGTTGAGATTGCTCTGGTTAGGTGCCAGTGTTCAGCCAGTGTTCTGCTGGGTCCATGTGAACTCATGGCAATAGTTGGGGATCTTCTCTTGTGTTTTGCATACTTTGCATAAATGCTTGCAGGCAGTACACAGAGGAGCACAAAAAGTGAAATAAAAATCAGTACTTCAGGTAACAGCTTTGCAGCAGCATTGAGGAAGGGGTTTTTACCTTAATTATATTTATAAAAATTCTAAAGGGATTTTAACTCTTGGCACACTTAGATTCTTATCTGCCGGCCATCCAGAAAGTAGAGGCAGTAGAGGCAGTAGTGCTTCTCTAGGATATGAGTTGTGGTTACTGCTTTCTTTATGTTCACGTTGTTTTCCTTGAAATGATTTTATGTTCCTTCTTTAA
Source organism: Ceryle rudis (assembly GCA_033439905.1). Lineage (NCBI taxonomy): Eukaryota > Metazoa > Chordata > Aves > Coraciiformes > Cerylidae > Ceryle > Ceryle rudis. Next base: position 152,667 of record JAAGNO010020448.1, read on the forward strand.
GAAATAAACTGGAGATATTGTTTTCCCTGATACTTCAACTAAGTGTTCTTACAAAAGGCAAAGCATTGTTTATGGTGATCACTTTGCACTTACTGCATACTATCTTGTGAAAACACGAGATCAGCACAACTAGCAAACTTGCATTCATTTGAAGTATTTAATAAAATATGAATGTTCTGTGTATGTATATATATACACATATATATGTACAAATTTTTATGTCTATATTTGGAAGTTTACAGAAAAACAGCACTAGGAGAGGTCTGGTTTTCTTGACTGTTGTGTTTGTCACCTACAATTTGAGAATTGGGTTCTGTCTTACTGAAATACAACTGTATGTTATAGTGAACATTATAGCCACTTAGAAAAAATAAGACAAATACATGAGATATATTCTTTTTATTAAAAATCAGCAACCTGTTTATACATCAGTCTGTCAATAAAAATGCTGATTTTTTTAATTTCAGTCATCTGAGAAAAAAACCAAAACATTCTTTTAAACATGAAAGCCATGAACAAATTATTAAACCCTGAAAAATATATACTAATTATTTTAAAACATATTTTAAATGCTGTATAATATTATATGATACAGATACTGTCTTCTAAAAATATAGAATGTCCATTGCAAAACTCAATTTTTTAGAAAAAAATGTAACTTTCCATTCCATACAAAACCTCCCTATGTTATCTTCATTTTGGTCAATAAAGAAATAGAAAAGTAGCTAACACAGTTTGTCAAATCTACTATTACTTCATGTAATTAAAACAGTGTGTTCTGACAGATCTTATAGGTAGGATAAAAGCAATTTTGTACTTGTTGCTCTTCTAGATAAAGTGATGCTGAGCATTTTTAATGGTGTTGGAATAGAGATACTCTTGTCTTTTCTGTGTAGTACTAGAAATTTGATGTAACATAGTAAAATCTGTTGTTTTACAGCACAGAATCTGTGTTGTCCTAGCCAAATACTGTTTACCCAGGTTTCAGACTGAAGGTAGTTTTCAGTTCAGTTTTTCCTGTCATATGGAATGACTGTATACAACTTCTGTCGGCTGTTAATAGCTTTCATGTGCTGTGCAGCCATTTCAGCAGGAGATGATTTCCTTTCTTGGTATGTTTGGTATTTACAGTTTGCAAAGCAAGAGCTTCTTGAATTAAAAAAAAAAATTAAAATCCCAAAACAGAACAAAAACAAAAACAACACAGCACAACAAAACATTGTAGAATGT
>JAAGNO010020450.1:0-20692 GCA_033439905.1 Ceryle rudis
GGTGAGCCTGAGCGGGGCGCGCCGCGGCCCTCCCGCCACACCGCGCCTCGGGCTACCGGCCGGCTGGGCGGCTCCTCCCGCCTCCCGTCAGCCGCCCCGGCCAGCGGCCCCACGGCGGCTGCCCCTCCTGCCCGGTTCTCAGAAGCCCTCCTTCGCGGCGGAGCTGTAACTCACCACGCTGAAAAGCTGGTTATTTTCTGTCAGAGTGGTGAAGGCGTCTCTGACTCTCCCGGTTACTCTCGGGCTCCCGTGACACGTCGGCCGCTGTCCCTTCTTTACATGAAATCTTCGTTTCACAAGCACCCCGGATTTCTCCGCAAGCGAGACAAGCCTCTCCCAGCCGGGAGTCGGAGCCGAGCCAAGGCCTCTCGGCCCCGCGGCCGCTGCTTGCTCCTTGCGGCATCTCCGCATCGGGACAGCTTGACTCGACCGACCGCTTGGCTGGGACGCCTGAAGGCTCAGACGCACCTTTGTATAGTCTGAGCTTGAAATCTGAGCCATTGCTAGAAAGAATGAAGCAGCCTGAATACGCATCAAGGGCTCAGTTTAGAGAGGCGTTTCTTCGGGAGCCTCGCCGAGCCTCAACAGCTTTGTAGGTTGCTGTTGCTTTGGCATTTGCTACCGGCAGAAGCCCGGAAAGGGGTTTTGTTTTCTTTACAGCGCTTAAACGTATGATGTGCTCCAGTGGAGTTACAGTTTTCTGCTGGGAAATTTGCAAGTTTATATAAAACGAGAATGTGTGTGGGAGTTGGAAAGGTTAGAGGGTGATTGGAAAAAAAACCCAACCCAAATCTCAAAATGAAGAATGTATCTTGAAGAACGTACCACAGATATGTTCACTTGCAATATATGCCGTTAGAAACATTATAACCTGGGCAATCCAACAAATCAGCCTAAGAAAATGAGATGGTTTTGAGCACCACAGCAGAATAAAACAATCGTGGGAAACTAGAACAGGAAAGTCGCAGAAATACCTCCAGCATAATCTGCTTTCCCACTGTTCCCTGTATCTGAATGCCAGCGTTTGGTTTGGTGTGTGCTCTTTACTTACGACGCAAACAGAGGCGGGACATACATCCAGAATTATCATCGTAATAATAATGTCAAGAAAGCCCTGCATTATGGCTTGTAAAGAATGATGGGCATGCTCGTACATTCAGTAAGGCAGTTCAGCAAACCGAGGAGGGCTGGTAGTTCAGTAGAAAATCAAGAAGGCAAAATGCTATTTTCTGGTTTCATACTAAGAGAATGTATGTCTTTGATGTGGATTCAGCTTGTGTATATTTTTGTTTAGTACAGTTGCTTTCACTGAATATGAAAAAGCCTGAGTGAAAATTTCTATCAGAGTTACAGGCTTTACGCTTCCCCTACATTTCTGCTTTTAAAGTGCATAACCTTGTACTGAGAGCTGGAATGAATCTCCTGCTGCCACTCCTAAAAGCTACAGGGTTCTGTATTTATAGTCACAGAAAACATACTTGAAAAGGGACCGTGAAAGGGTAGGAAGAACGTAATGGTCTCTCTAAGTGACAGTCCTGGCACTACACTCCAACATATAAAACTGATCAGTGGGGATGCTTCTCCAGTCCCTAGGAGTATGCAGGCTGAAACTCCTTGACCTCATCCATCACCTGCCCCCCTAAAATAGCTAATCCTGGCATTGTACAGATCCTCAGAGCAAGAGCTCAGGAAGGAAAGACAGCACGCAGTCAGATGTTGAGTGACGCAGAGCGTGGTCATGGAGCAGAGCTGAAGCATCTTTGGATAAACATCCAAGTGAGGCCACAGGAATTCAGCAGGACTCAGGCAGAGCTGGAAGCCTCTCCCGCACGCAGAGCGGATACAGCTGCAGAGAGGAGAGGCGGTGTCAGCTGGCGCCTCCAAGTCTTCCCAGTGTGCTCTTACTATCTGAAGGGGAACCCCCCCCACACACCACCACACACCTTTGAAAATGTGCCAAATTGGCACATTGCTGGACAAAATGCTGGATGAAGTGGTCCCCCTTTCAGATTTATTACTCAGTGAATCATAAGGTATTCCCATGGTATGGATGATGCAGTTGAAATGGTCAAATGGTCTAAGTCAAGATCTGTAAGGAAAAGCAGATCTCTTTTTACAGGCCAGTCAGTACACTTAGGAATACAGACAAGCTCTTGAGCACGCTGCTCCTGGACAAACAGTTTGTGCTCCAAAAGACAACATTTGTTTGTTTGTTTGTTTGTTGGGGTTTTTTTTTCCAGGTAGGTTAGTTGATTTAGTGAATAATAACCAACAAATGTTGTGTAATCTGTTCCTTAAAAGAACAGGGCTGGCCTGGTTAATTTCAGAGACTTTTCGAAGTAATAGGAATAAAAATTACAGGTTGAGTACGTATGGGTTTAAATGATAACATTACATCAACTAGAACTGCTCCTGTACTTCCCCAGGCTGTGAGTTACTTAGTTTCTTGTTAAACTCATCTATCACTTGAGCTGATTCCCTACCTGTCTTTGCATTTAATTTTGGCATCAGTTAGTAAATCAATGTAACAGCCAGAGGACTGTTCTGCTCCAAGGAAGGGTATCTGTATAGAAAGATGCTCTCTCTCGTGATGATGATGCAGACTGTAGTGGATACTGAAGACCTTTTTGCCACGTGGGTGGTTTTTTTCAGGCCTGCGTTGTAGATCGAGGGTATTTCCTTAAGCTGGCACAAGCAACTGAGAAATGCTATTTTGGGTTTTGAAACTCTGCTTCTCCTGTCTCTTTTCTTTTATTTCAGAGAGCGTTAGGATGCAAACAAACCCAACTAAGCACGTGAGCCATCTTACTGAAATGAAAGACATCCCTCATATAGGCTCATGCAACTGGTCAACCCTGAAGAGGGGTCCTGAAGTTGGAGAGTAGGATATGTTAATCCATCATTCAGAAGCCAAAATTATTCTCAGTTGTAAGCTCCTGAAAACTTGCCATAGTTATTTCTGAATTGGTCTTTGGGAGGGAGAAGCAGGACTGTTGTGAGGTGATATTAAAGACTAATTCTTGCATACTTCTAAATGCCTCTGCTGTTTCGTTCTGTCAGCATTAATGCGAAGGTTCTTTGGTGGGAACTGCAACACTGACTAATTTATGTCAGGAGGAACCATTCTTTGGCCAAAGTGCCTTCATCTTATCCGCTGTGTCCCCCGTTGTACATTGCTTTACATCCACATATAGGAAGGTGCGTGCACTTTGCTTATACAGGGATTCCCTATTGTGCTGTTTAACGGAGGATGGGTAGCAGGGGTTTGGGGGAAGATGTTAGCAAGGAGAAGAAATTATTCTGGTAGTCTGCAGGCCATAGCCCGGGCATCATTGATTTGAGTTTTAAATGCATGTGCATTCACAGCTTTGTCAAAGCAAATTGAGAAGCATGCTGAAGGAAAACAAGCTATCGTGTAGCTTTATATGAGATTGATTAAATTCTCAGTGAGAGGTGATAATTCTGAAGTTGTCGCATCAGGAACAGGAGGTGTAAGAGGAGAAATGACACTATTTGCAACTTAGGATCACCCCGTGTTTGAATTTTTTGGACAAGTATTGATCGAGATGTAACAAAACTTGCACCACTTTCACCTGGAGCTGTCTAGGTCAGAAAAGATCTTTAAATAAAAGATATAAGCATGAAAAATAAAATGCCTATAAAACTCAATAAATGTATCCACCAAAGAGTACTGCTTTTTAAGACTTAGGGTAGGAATGCAGGCTGTGTTATTTTGCAGCCTGATGTGGTTGTTTACACGTGGTACTAGAAACTTTATTACTTTATAGTCCCAGCCTCCCAGATAAGTGCTATAAAATCATGTTAAAAACATTCCATGTTTTGATACCTAAACTCCTACGATTCAGAAAATGAATGTGTTTCTTTTCATACAGGTCTGTACATAAAAAATGCGGTTAATATAATGATTTTAGAAGTAACATTTCAACAGATTTTATTACAGCTATACGTAAGGCCTGAACGGAAATTAAATACCGTAGGCAATGTGCTGAAATATTTTCATCGAAGGCAAGATTCCGAGACACCGCTCTGGTTATTATACAAATAGTGACACACCTAAACCAAGTTGATTTCAGTAGAACTGAGGATTTATGATGACTTGGACGATATTCCTTGGAGTGTCTGAGCCCAGAAAGTACCTTAAACCTCCTCATACATAAAGCAGAAAGACAGTTATATACTTGGTACATCTGTAGCTGCTTTCAGCTGTTGCAGTAATGGAAAACTTAAGCTAATTAATCTTAAAGACTCACGTGGGATTCTTCCTTGCAAAAGGATATCCTTAGGCTGACAGAAGAAACTTCCACCAATTTTTCATCCCATGAAATGACTCCTTTGTTGCCAAAAGAGCACATTAGTCAGAGGCTGCGGGTGTAATGCAGAGTAGCCTGAAGTTTGGAAGTGACGAAATTGCTCGTGAGGAGTAGGCTAACACTGGCAGCCCTGGGAAAGGGTAAGCTATAGAGGCAACATCAAGTTTATTACATTCATAGTGTCCTCCTGAATCGCACAGTGCAAACATTAGATGCACCTCAAAATGTTAACCATGTAATTACTTATTTCTACTGGGGCCACAAACTAGGAATGTACATTTTCACACAACAGAATACTGGAGACAGTTCTCGAGAGCACTAACGTTTAGAAGGTGTGCTTTCAAAATGGAGTTTGGCTATCATGAAATAAGGCACAGCGAGCAGAGCACATCTGAGGAGTGGGAAACTCTCTCAGTAAGGGAATTTATTGAGGCTGTTTACACACAGATTCTTCTCCACTTAAAAGTGACTGAAAGAAGTGTATCTAAATACATATGATGCTCAGGGGACTCTTAATGGGAGGGGTTTGGGAAAATGGAAATCCTACCGTATCCCTAGTGTCATGCTTTCATTAGTTCCCACACATCTGTGGCTTACTAGCAATATACTTTCATATTCTTCAGCAAGCTATCACATTCCTTTTAATACATCTGCAAGGCTTTTTATCCAGTCCCGTATGTAAAAGCTATTTCTATCTCCTGTTGTATATATCATTTTCAAGTATAGGAAACTAAGTTGCAAAGCAAAGAAACGTAGTCTGCATTTTCACTATTTCCCTGGCAATTGTATAGTCCTAGCAGGTTATGGAGTGGGGGTCAGTTTCTCCTAATATTTTTGGATGCGGGATTTTAGTAAAAGTATTTTAACATTAAAGGTTAACCCAAGATCCAAAGACTGTTTTAACAGCACAGTAATGTTTGACTGAGTTTTGCTATTAAGGTTTGTCAAGCAGCTTTAAGGGTAGCTTAAAGTAAGCACTGATGCAGAACGTTCTATTTGAGTTTGTGGGTTAGAGATATAAACACATATTGAAATTATCTGGTACAAAGCAGGCCACTGATCTCAGTTACAGCAGTGTAAGATCAGAAAGAAGCTCATGGATTTGATTTGATTTTTTTTTTTATGTTGTCTTGGTTTAAAATTAGCTTTTACTTAGCAAAGTTTTAGCAGCCCTTTCCCATCTCTGTTGTTATTCCTTTATCTGAGAAACCACAGCGTGGTAACCGCCGGCAGGCACTGAACAGAGTAGGTTTTTATGCCTCTGTAGAAGGATGAAGATTGAAACAATTCCCAGCTTCTAAAATGAACGGCAGAACCCTTGTCTGACTGTTCAACTATATCAAGCACTGTTGCTGCAACAAAACACAATTATTATATCAGTCTACACGTTCACAATCCTTGTTGTCGTATGTCTACTAAATTATTTATTTACCTTAGTTCCCAGCTAGACTAACTGATGAGTTACCAACCTCCTCTGAGGGAACATCCACATTTTACATTCAACACCGGTGAAAACATGCTTTGAAGCCTAATCTGCCTCCCATTCTAACTGTTACAGACCTAGCCCCAGGCAAAAAAAGCATCTTAACTAGAAGCTCCGGACCTTAGAGCTTGGTGGGCAGCCTGGCTCTGAAAAGAATTCCCGGTCTTCTTAATGGCCTCACCTCTTGTGTGCTGAGACTGCAAAGTGGTAATTTCTTGCCTGCTTCTTCTAGGCTCTGCTGTCTGCGTTGCTACTCCCATCAGCTGGGATCGGGGACTCCATGTAGTGGCAAGAGCCACCATCCTTTACATTTGCAATAAAGACTTTGCCAGAGGCTTGGAGTGTCCTCTCTTTCTTTTGAAGCATTCAGGAGTCCTCAGCAGGCTTAGCAGGCACTCAGGAACTCGTAAGAGGTGCTCCACATCAAGCAGCTTAGGAGATAGACACAGAATACAAATAAATGAATGATCAGATGATACAGTGAGGGCTGACAGAACTTAAAGAATGTTAGTGTTGATAGAAAAACACATGAAAAGGGGCTGTGTGTTCTTTTCAGTCCCGTTCCCCCTCTCCCCCCAGTCACAACAGGTACTGTAAACATAAAAATGCCTTCTAGTGCTCCTTAAATGGAGTTATACAGGAAAACGTACAAGAAACAGGGTGGAAAGACAGGCTCTGGGCATGAAAGAGCCTGCTCCCTCTGGCCTCAAAACCACCCAAGGCAACCACCACGCACCCTTCTCTGCTCTTGAGGGCAGCTTTTCCATAACAAGAAGGAAGAACCTCTAATGCTGTAAGCGACGACCTTGCAGACAGTAATTAAGATTAGCGTGTTTGCTGAATATGAAGCCTGTGTACAGAGCAGATCTCTATGGGACACACAGCTTAGGCAAATAGGAGTGCAAGTGCATAGCAGTTCGGACTTTTGGAAAAGAAACATTCCCAAATTGCACCTCTTACCAGGTTCAACAGAGCTGGAAGAGCTGTGTTAAAAAATATTTAGACACGTTGAAACTATTTATTGACTTCAAGACTGACTTAAACCGTGCGTACACCGATACCCAAAAGCATGTGTTTAAACTGAAGTTAGTTAGTAAACCTGGTTCGAATGAGATTGGTAGATAAAAATCAGGAAAAAAAGTTTCCAAACCTGATCTTGCAAAGACATAGGAGCGCAAGGGCTTTAGTTAGAAAAAATAGATACTTTGGTCTGCCCTCTTTTGACCGTATCCTGGGCAGAACTGTGCTTTCTACAGCCCCAAACCCCCAAAGGAATATTGTAAACAGTTGTGTGCAGTATCATTGCACACACAGAAAAGTTATCCGTGTCTGGTAGACATGTTCAGGCAAAAAACCTGAAAGCATCCAGAGATCCCCATTTATATGCTCTACACCTCACCTTTAGGTCGGATCTTTACCTGGATTTAGAGATGGATTGTGAAGGTGATTGTCTGGGGGCTTGAACCATCAGTACCATTGCTGTTCAGTCTCTGTTGTAATAGTTTCCATTTCAACAGTTTTCACTGGTCTACAACAATTTTTTTTATCTGTCTGGCTCTCCTGTACTTTGCATCCTCAAAACACTATAAAACCCACATTGTGTTGGATTTATTGCCTCCATCTGTCCCTTCAAGCACTTAAAACTACCTTTATAAAAGATGCGCACATTAAAGCAAACGCACTGTACATTTGAACTGAATCTGCTCTAAAGCGCTTTTCAACTCATCAGGCAAAACAGGCAGTATGCAAACCCAGCTATCCTCTTCGAAAATAAACGTACCGTCAGCCTATCAAAGATAGCCCAGGAAGATGTTCTCAACCTCTCTATACTATCTTTCCCCATTATTCCTCCCAAAGTAACAGAAATTATTATGTGAACCATTGTAGCGTGTCCTAACTCAGGCAGAGAATTTCTTCTTCATTGAAAGAGGACCTTAAAAAAAAAGTTTTCTTCAATATTGAACTGGTTATCTTTATAAAACCTCCTTGTAGCGTTTGCTTGCTTGTTTACTTCTTGTGATCAGAAATAAGGCAGAAGGGTTGAGTCAGGCACGAAGGGAATTAGTGCCAAATCTGGGATTTGAAATCAGTTCATATTATGCGCATTTAGATTTTCGTGGGTTCTTTTTCTTTCTTAAAAAGGATCATAGGTTGTTTTTTTTTCTTAAAGTAACTTCATGCAACCGGAAAAGTTCCCAAAATTTTCTTCCTGTTTTTCACGGTTTATTCTGAAATCACTCTTTCAATGTCATTGGTATTCCTTCACAGAGTAACACGTTCGATGAATATCCAGACACTTCGCACTGCTCTGCTTTTAGGAACGGGTTTGCTTTTGTCGTTAGGCACAGTCCCAGTGCTAATGCTTAACATCATCCTTTATTCCATGTTTCCACTTGATAATGGTGAGAGGTTCACCTCTCGTTTTCCTTCCTGCTCTCCTGCCCAGGGCCGTGGGGTAGCTGGCGTGTATTATTTCTTCAGGCGGTCGCTCCAGTTACTTCAGGCACGCGTATCTCTTCAAATTAACTTCTCCATGCCCCTCAGCAGCTGCTGCTGCTTTATCACTTTCTTGACAGACGGGCAGCAGGCACCAGGCCTGAGCCGGGACCAGCTGAGATGCCATTCCATCCTTACAGCAACACCACTGTTAAATTCCTGACTTGGAACTCGATAACCTCACCAGTTGTGGGTTTTTTCATTAAAAGCTCGTTTCATTCTGCTGTGTGGGTGTTATTAATATTTGTCAGTAAGACAGGACTCATTTTATACTAAAGGAAATACCGACGAGCTATGATGTAGACAAGTATGTATGATTTTTTAATGAGTTTGCAAATCCAGATCACTTCAGCACAAAATTTGCCTTAATCTGAATTGTCTTTATGGGTCAAGGCCTTCCAGGATAGTCTCACATCTAGCAAGAGATACAACATTGAAAAGTTTTGCTATGAAATCGATACATTTTAAAGTGTAAAGTCTATCTCGCCTCTCCTGAAGTGCCCAAAAATTGCCACGAAATAGATAAAGCAAGGAAAAAAAGAGACAAAAATCACTAAAATACATCGGTGTCGACTTTGCTATTTAATAAATTGAACAAATAGGTACAGTGTGTGATGCCAACATTACCCTTGAGTACGGAAAACAGACCAAGTTACACTGTATGTACTCTGATGATATTCTCAAACATACTATATGGTGTGTAGGAACTAATATTCTATTTGCTCATTATGGTTGGAGTAAGACCACGGCACGCTCTGTTATGAGCCTCTCTGTTCCACAATAGCTTATTGCAATCATAAGAAAGAGGCTGTGGTGCCTTTTTGCTTGACCTATGAAGTTACAGACTTCTTCTGTAACACATACCTTGATCTCAGGGGCCAAAAGGAGACCTGCTGGATTCCTGCAAAAGCCTTTACTTCCTCACAAAGTAGATGTAACCAGTTTCCTTCTAGATTGCCTACCAGATGTGCTAACAGATGTTTACAAGTATGAAGGAGGATCGAGTCTATTTTTTGCATCCACGGCATTAAAAAGTGTTTGGATTATTTTGTTCGTGTTTCTATGTTTGGTTTGGTTTGCAGTAGCTATTATTATCTTTCCTGGATTTTCTTTTTGTCTTTCTTTCTTGCATGGAGGTAGAAATGAAGTGTCATGAAGCAGTTCCTTAAAGAAATCAGAAAACTGGTAAGAAAGCTGGATGTGAGGTGTAGAGCACAGAGAACTAGTGCCTTGGGTCTGTGTAAGACCTTCAGTCTTTACGATTTCACCCTCTTGATTCCTGGTTGCCCCTGCCTTTAAAATTTGTCATGCACTTAAACTTTCAAGCCTTCAGACTCCTCATGTTACTTCAATACCCACTACTTCTCCACCTGGTGTGTAGTGATGAAATCAATCCCAGCAGCTTCCCAGGAGATACAGACGTACCAAACACAGGGAACAACTCATTGCACTGGCATTTGGAATCCACCAAGCATGTATTTTGTATTGTATTGATTTTTAATTAGCATTTTACTTAGCTAAATCTAAGCAGTCTTTCCCATCTTAATTGTTATTCCTTTATCTCAGGAAAAAGGAGTCTATCGAGGGTAATCAGGTTACTCAGGCATGATTTTCCCTTGGGAAATCCCTACTGACCGCTCTCAATCATCTTCTTCTCCTCCATGTTCTCAGACGACTATTTGCACTGTGTATCTTTTAGATAACATGCACAAAACATTTAATCTGAATGTGTTTTTATTGGTGTTACACATTCCTCACTACATATTTTATGGTACAGTACATATACTATAGGCACTGAATGTCACCAGCGGATACCAAACACAAGCAGGGCTAGATCCAACCCTGAGCCAGATCTGGGGACTGTGTTAGGAGCCTTCATTCCACACTGGAAAAGGCTAAAGAAGGATGGACAGGGAGAAGGAGAAGGTTAAGGGCCATGTTACCTGTCTCCCCTCCCTCCCTGCCACCCGGCCTCTTCCAGTAGACCCTACCTGCAGGGTATTGTCCTCTCATTATGGACTATTTCTGTAAACAGATACCAAACTGGAGGAGGGAGATTAATAAAAAGGCTACGCAACAAGTAGTTACATAGATGAAGACTTGATCTGATTAAACAGAGCATTAAAATAGCTCTAGGACAAGTTATCCTCCTTGCCATCAGAGGTTCTGCATGAGCAGAAAAGTGGGGAGACAGAAGCAGTCAGGCTTACCTTGTCTTCAGTCTAACAGGAGGCTGCTTCAACAACAGAGGCAGTAAAGTAGTTGTAACTCTGCTACAACCAATTATGAAGTTTCTAATTATGAAGAATTATTTAGGATTTCCTCCAAGGAGTTCATTTTAAAGAGAACTGGAGATTAAAGACCTCTTCTAACCTCTCAAACTTTAAAGCATTCTGGCTTCTCAGATGTGCTGCTCAGGGGAGTTCTTTCTATTTTATTGGTATCCACTAGAGAAAAATAAGCAACAGACATGTCGGTAAAAAGTTGGGGTTTATTATTTAACATTACAGCAATTTGCTTTTGTTAACCTCGTTGCAAAATTGCAAGGAGCTGAAGTTGAGTGGAGGATGAGCCGATTCACTGCAGAGTATGACTTTGATGGTGGGAGGACAAGGAGAAGTTCTAGGGAAGCACGTAGCAGAGCGAAACTTCAGCAAAAAGAGTTTTAAAGAGAAGTGGTCGATTTTTCATTTTTCTTTTCTTTTTTTTTTTTTTTTTTTAAGGAAAACACCCGACATCTTCATGATACACTTTGATCTGCTCAATTTTGACTAGGTTATTTTCAGAGTGCAGGAGGCCCTTCTTTCTGTGTGGAAGCGAAAAGGCAGTGCTGTAGGCTTGACAGTTCACCCAGAGCTCCTGAGAAAGTAGATTCACGTACATAGCCTATTCTTCCTTCTGACAACATAAAACCAGCTGGTTTTAAGCTGTGTGAGAAGAAAAGCCTAGAGTAGGTCACCTGTGGTTGGAGAAAGTGGATGTATGTCATGTATGACTGGACAATAAACTGCTCCTTCACATGCCAGAATTTAGGTCAGAGCAATACCAAATATTTTCCCACCTGTTTCCTGCCCTTGCACAGACTGTAACAGTCTCTCAGCAGAACCTAAGAGGGAAGCTGTGATTTCAAAGCAGCACAACACGAGGGAACATTCAGGGTGTCAAGAGGGTCTGCTGTGCCCACTGTCCTTCAAAGAGTGAACAGGTTGCCCAGCTGTTAGGAGACACTTGCAGAGTCGGCGTGTCTGCGGCAAAGATCACAGCTTTGTGATCTTCGTCATCTGGAACAGCGGCTCTGCTTTGCCATGAGCAGAAAGGAAGGAAAATCTGGTCAGCTGAGGGGACGAACTACAAAGCCAAGTGATTTCTTCTTTCTCAGCACTCAAGCAAGACAAAAACAAGGCAAGGGATGATGAAGACACTTCCTACCAAGATCTCAAAGAGGAGAGGACAAGAATGCGTGAGCGTTAGAAGAAAGCCATGCTGGAGGAAGGCCACCCAGCCTGTCTCTAGCAGACCTTTGCTTTCAGGGAAGATCAGGAAATGGGTGAACTTTCTGGTTTTTCCTCACTGCTGACAAATACAGGCAGTACTGCATTAAGTCCTATCCTTCAAGGTACAGATTACCACACAAACACGATTCTTCAGGATTTTGGAATTAAATTTCAACATACACTGTACTAGCACAACTAGTGTTACTACTGCAGCACCTACGCTTTATCTCCTAGATTTCTGCAACAGGGCGATTGAAAGTTAAAAGAAAGAAGCTGATTTTAAGGCAGAAGAGCCTCTTGTAAGGGAAATAATCTCATCATCCTTCAGAACTGAACTAAACAGACTTGTTTCGGTGCAGTACAGACCAGAATTACTACTACATCAAGGTGACTTAAATTTACTGTTGAGCCTTATGCCTTCTCAAGGGACCACCACACCACACAGGAGCTCTCTCGAGTGATTTTCAGAAGCCCTGTCTATTAGATGCTGCAATTCCTCTGGCAACACCACTGTCAACAAAATCACCTGAGGGTGTACACAAAACTCTCAGCTATGACAGCAGAACCTCACACCGAAATATATGCCCTGAGATATCAGAGATAACTTTTCTTGTGAAACTTGCCTGGAGGCAGCAAGGCTGCTTCAGCAGTTGTGCAAGAGAACCTGTGCTGCTCCCACAGCTCTACAAAAGGGGACCAGTTGTAAAGGGATTATTCTAAGTGCTGACTTCAGACAACACTTTTCAACCTAACTCTGTAAGCAAAAATAAAGAAAACGAGGAGCGTATCATCATTAAGATGAAAATTAAGTAATGAGACAGGTTAAAAAAAAAACCCCAAACCAGAAAATTATTCTATTTTATTTCCCAAGTTTTTATTAGCCAGCTGACGCAGGCCAGCTCCCAAAAAAGCACTTGTTTAACAACAAGACAACTATCAACAGATAAATTTGAAGGCCGTCTTCTTGGCAGCTCTCACAACAGACTCTTCGGCACGCAGTAAGGCTCCTTTGAAAATGTTAAAGGTCACTCAATCTAAAGATGCCACGTACCTTTCATGAGAGGTTCAAAGCAACACTAATCTTCTTAAAGCCATCACGAGCCCGTCACAGTTTGCACCGTCTGTTCTCATCTAATGTTCAGAATATCACCGTGCCAATCAGATTTTCCCAGAGAGCATATTATTAATCTTTGCCCTTTATAATAAAGTCTTGACTCTAGCTGTATTGTACACAACATGAGCCCAGGATCCTGTCAGGGACTCATCCTCTACGGATCTCCCCAGCAACGTGGATCTTCTGAGACTGGAAAAATGTCCTTTGTGATTTCCTTCAACATATGAGGAGGAGGAGAGGAAAAATGCTAATAACTCTCCAGAAGGAAGTGTAAATTGCACAGATTACAGTGCCCTGCGTGTGACCAGCTCTGCACCAGTTTCAGGCACTGCAGAGGTGGAGATGTGCACACGCTCCTCGCTGTGGATGGAGCTCAATCACTCCCTTGAATGAGGCCAGTTTCCCTCTTGGGAAAAGCCCCAGGAATTAGCAGCATTATCCAGAGATATTTGGCCATGGTCATCAGAGACAACCATAAATGAGACCTTGATACAAACTCTTAGTTTCTTGCCCATCTCTAGGCGCTTTTTAGAAAGTTTACTCACTTGGAGTAGTTAAAATTTAGCAGAATTATAGCTTCATATAGCTAAGTAGCTTTGTACAGCCAGCTTTAGTGCTGGGGACTGAAGAAAAAGAAAATATGAATACTCAGAGCTGGAGAGCCTGAGAGAAAGCGCAGTGCAAATACAGCCCGTCCAATACAAGATGTGCTTTTGTTTTATTTAGATTCTGTTGCCATTTGTGTTTAAAATAATCCGATTAATTCAGGTTATTCAGCACCTGGAATGATCTCTTTTCTGTTTGCCAAAAATAAATTATTAAGCCTTACTCTTTGTGGTAAAGGACACTGGAAAGGGAAGCCATGGAGGAAAAGCCAGGAGAGTAGGCTTTGAGAAACACTGCGAATACTCAGCAGTGGGTTTGTAAACATTTCTAAGCACAGCTGAAGTCTACGAGAGACCAGGATTTCTGTCCCACAAACATGAGAGACTTCGGGAACTGCTCAGCTGGAAATGACAGGCTGAAGGGGTCTCACAGGAATGCTGAATGGTGAGGACGCCTGAACCCCTGTCCTATCCTTAGCAAGGGAGAAAATGACTATTTCTTTCATTTTGCCAGCCATTAAGTATGAAATTCTAAATGAAATAGAGAATCTTGATGCTGTTTCTCTGCCCACAGATGTTTCCATGCGTAGCTCTGTTCGTATTTACTGCTATGCCAACAAATGTGCATCAAATGCCTTTCCACTGCTGCTTTTTGCTCAGAACCTCTGCCAAATCACACAAGCATTTTCTTTTTCAGTGTTTACAGACGGTTTGAGAGTCTATAAACTGTAGTTCCTGCAATATACTCACAAAAGCAAAGCAAAGAGAGGAAATAAAAATCTCTTGCCTGCTTTGATGGCAAAAATGTCCGTGCAACAAGGAAGTGTAAATTCTTTTTTTTATTTTTTAAGTTTCAACAGCTGCCAAACTCATCCTCTGCTAAACTCCAGTATTTCAAAACTGCAGTGACTTAACTGCAAGGGATTTTGCTGATGAATTGGATTCCCATTCCTCTGGTTCTGAAGCTGGCTTTTCCAAACCAGTGTATGCAGCCCATTGTTCTATCTGGGTGTAGAGGTTCCCCAGCCCAAACCTCAGAACCCATCTACTGCATTTAATGATCCTTTCTCATATTCTCTCCTTTATCTGATCAAGAACCATTTTCATCCTTCAAACTAAAGATGGAGATGTCAATTAGTACTAATTATAGTTTCACAAAGGACTTGCCAGTGGAACCTGAAAAAGAAAGAGGGAAGGAAAGGGAGGAAAGAGAAGAGAGAGTTTATTTGTGGAAAGCACTTGATAAGCACCAAGGACACCTCTGGTTGCTGTTTCTCAAGTACAAAAGCAAAGCAAAAACTTGGATGTAGACCCATCAGCGTAACTGGAACCAGTACAGTTACCAAATGATTAGGCCATCTTGGGCAACTCTTTCCTTAAGTAGTGCTCTCCATTATACTGTTGTTTTCTCCTGTGAGTTACTCAATAAAGTGAGCAGAAGGAAAGGGTCTCTTAGTGAAGGAGAGAGAATTTCTCCAACAAAAGGGAGAACAGAGTTGCCACCAATACTGGTAAACGCTATATAATATAGGCTAATGGATAATCAGTTGCCACCTCGATAATTAAAAGTCAGTTGTCTAAACCAATGGCTGTAATGTAAATGGAGATGTGCTAAGCCGATTGAAATTTGTGCAAGTATCATCAGAGACTAACTAATCATACCCTTCCTCTCTACAGTTTTGCTTGAATTTGCTTATTTTGGAAACAAAGCAAAGCTTTACCCTCATTTGTTAAAACTGTACAGGCAGCAGAACTGGCCAGTGTTTTACTCTGTCTCGTGACCTGTTAGTAAAGTTCCCAGAATCAGCAGATTTCCAGGTGCAGAAGTTTTAACTGGTGACAATACAGGGGACAGAAGTGACTTGTGGGTTGTAAGATTGACCACGAATGAAATAAGTGGGCCTGATGCGTGTGCCAGTGATGTATTCCACCAGTAGGTATTTACCACTTTACACCAGCACATTTCTGTGACGAGTCCTGAAGGTCCCCAGCATTAAAAATAAGACAACATACTCATAGCTGTGCTATTCGGAGTGGGAACAAAATCAACTTTCTATAGTTTTGTAAAACACAAGGTTCTGGAGAAGATGCTGTTGCAGGAAATTTGAAATGCCATTACCCTAAGATAATTAACTAGTGATGAGCTTTGATGTTCAAACATGACGATTTATTTTGAAAAGGATCAAAATTAATCACACTGCACTGTTAAAATGCTTTTCAGTCCTTTTCATCTTTCACAGAATTTCAGGAAAAGCAGTGCAATTTGCAGATGGTTCATTTTTTAATGAAGCTTCATTTCCCAAAGGAGAATTTTTCCTCCAGTAACTTGATTACCTTTTGAATTTTACCCCTTGCTTTCTACACTCTGTTCATCTGACACTCAGTTATACAAATGCTGAAGACAAGACACTGGTACCACCACCACTACCACTTTTTCTAGCTGTGAGTCTCTTACTCCATCTGCCAGTACCAAAGTGTATTACAACACAGACATTACAGCTCTGCAGGTGGTATTTCGTAGTTTAAAGATTCTCTAAGGGTTAAATACCGCTACCAAACTGTGCTAGTAAATGCTGCAAACCTACAGTACAGCCCAGCTTTAAATCTAGGTTTGCCTGCTGGAAGTGAGTGCTGGCTAAAGGAGGCCCTTCTGCTTTTTAAGAGGTGATCAGAGAGAAAGGGATAGATTAGGAAAAGAAGCTTAACTAAAAAAATTAGGAGGGAGGAGTAAGGCTTGAGGTTGCAAAATACACAGAGAGTATCTCAATTAACAGGAAAGAGCTTTCCAAAGAACGGATGTATTTGGAGAATGTTGAAAAAATTAATTGGTTCTCTTGAGATTAATAAGGAATTAAGAGAGAGGATGGAGTCGCGCTACAGAGCCGCTGTGTAATTTCCCTGTCTGCTCTGACAAATGAAGTGGATGGGAGATTTGCTTTAACTGGACATACATTTTTTTTCCAAAGACACAGAAAAGAACTAAGAAATAATGTTCAGGTACTGGCAGGATGCAGCAGGGCCAAAGGGAGTCAAAGCAAAAGATTTGTGGGTGGGAAACTGTCAGAAGTCATCACTGACAAGTATTTGCCAGGCTGGTTTCGGTAGATTTGACCCCAACCTCTGTTCTGAAGGACAGGAAAAAAACAATTGTAAAACCAGTATCAACACAAGAATCAAGGCTTATTTGCTAGAGATTATGGACATTTATTACTGAGCACACGTATGGAAATCTGACCTTTGGCAAGAAGATAAGGTTAGAGAGAGTACGCACTGCGGCCAGCGTGGCCTTCACACTGGACGGAGGATGCTGGAAGAAGGAGCAGCTGAAGTACACTGGAGTTATAAAGTGGAGACCAGCAGATTCTGTGCACGTGACTTGTGTAGCAAATAATTCATGCTGTCCTTGGAAGGAGGAGAAGGTGCACACCCCCTTTGCAGCTCTAGCACCTCACCAAGTGAGTGAGTGAGATGCATATCTGGCCACAGCCTCTCAGGGAAGCCCAGGGTCTTAATCTTCTCCAGATGCATCTTTGCCCTTCCTTTAGACAGTCCAGAGTTAGCAGAGGAGTAACTCTCAGGACCCCACGGACAGTGGTGATGTTCTTTTCTAAGGGCTGCTTCAGCATCATAAAAATGTCTTGCATATAATTCGCTTCCTTATCAAGTGAGATCCATCTGCTAAGTACTTCTATTTACTGTTCAACTGCCTGTGCATTCCTCACTGTTAACAAAACAAAGCTGTTAATAAAGGCTATGCCGAGAGATAAGGACTCTGCCATAAATGGTTATTTTACGACCACAAGCAGGAACCAAGGAGCACAGCACAGACCATTTAAGTGTAAGCTACAAAATGTGGAAGGATAGTTTATATAACTCATCCACCAGATATCCTTAGATCCAGTGCAGATGTTCCTCTGGTGCATGCCACCTCCAAGACAGACTCCTGTTTTCCGCATAGGTCTGCTGAGCAGGTAGGCAGGATGGTCAGGACCAGGAGGGTCCATACAATGCTTTGCACAGTGTGAAGAAAAAAAGGTTTGTGGGAAGGAAGCTGGCGTGGGGATGACAGGACTGCAGAAGCAGCTGAAGGAGAGACTCCTTTGGATCAAGGCTGTGAGGATCTTGCCTGTTACAGACAAAAAAGACATCAGCTGGGATCCTGCAAATGTAAACAGGAAAAAAAAAACCCCAAAAAACAAAGCAAAAAGAAAACATAAAAGGGCAAAGTTAGAGCTGCCATGTATCTCCATAAACTTTTTAATCCATACAAGGGTTCAAGATGTTAAATCTCCTTTCAGTCAGGAAGCTGGAACAGTCTAAGAATATTCACATCGACAAACCAAGGGCCGAGTAAAGTCCGATGGAGAAAGAGTTAAATCTGGCACTTTTGTAACTTTTTTGTGCATTTTATCCATCACAGACTTTCTTGTTACATTCACCAGAATTAAAGCTCCCTCCTTGTAATCTTTTCTGATAATTCGGTCACTTTCTGCCTTGAGAAACATAATCAGGAGCCAATAGCTTTGTGTTATTAAAGATGATCCAGCTAAACATCCACCAGACCATGCCACCTTCTGCAAACAGTGCACTTGCTTGTCTTCATACAGCTGATGGGGACAGTGCTCTTGCTGTAAGCACTTCCCCGGCTTTAATCTGTGGCTTGCAGAAACTGATAGTCCATTAGTAGGTATCTTATGTCATCGTCCTGTTAACTGCTGTCAGGGTTTAATCAAATACACAACAATTACTGCTTAATTCCCAAATTCTTATCCTTGAGGAAGGCTGTGTGGGCAATGTTCTGTGCGCAGATGGAGTTTGTACATGTATACGTTTTATTTCTGCTGCTCTCATTTAACCTCTTCATATCAACTGTAGAAATTTAAATGCAACGTGGAGGGAAAGAAAGGAATGTAAAATGGGAACCAGATGAGACTGCTAAGCCTCTTTCCATACACAGTAGCTCTCTAAAGACTGAATAAAATTGCTGAATGTTATGTAGGGGGGGAATAGGGGACTAGTTTGGCACAGCTTTAAGTCTCCTGGTTTAATGACTTAGTAGGTAAGATTCAGGTTTTCTACAGCGTTTAGTTTCAGAAACTCACTGGGAATGACAAAGCCTATAAACCAAAAAAGTAATGTGGTTCAAACCACCTTCATGCTGTTTCAGATTGCAATTCTGGGGGATTTATTATTATTTATTTATATATAATAAGCTGAAAATGAATTTAAACGAATATAGGCACCTTTTCTATACTTCAAAATAGAAATCAGAGTTTTAGAAACACTATTTTCTAAAAAGTTAACCTAAATTTCCTGTTCCTTTTACATTGTAAAGGAGAGTGATCTAAGTATTGGCTAATGTCACTTTAATATTTTACAACGTTTGTCAAATGCATTATTCACGAGCATATGTGATGATTTACTTGTTTAGTTCTGAGCAAACCCTTTAATGTGGAAAGTTGGAAAGATTATTCAAATATCATTATTATTCTTCTATTCAATCGGCTCCGCTGAGAGCCCGAAGAAGGCACGTTTGCTGAAAATATGCTGTTCCAGCACTTTAATTAGGAGAGACTGGAGGAAATCCCCTAAGGCTTTTCCCTATACAGTTTAGGCTGCAGTGTGAAATATAAAATCTAAATTAAAGGAAGAGTGCTCCTCTCGCAGCAGGTTGGAGTTCAGGAGGAAAACCAAAGGGTGCCTGCAACCTGGGTCATTTTGCTCGAAAGGTGCCAAGTTTGGGGTTGGTGCTCTTTTTTACAGCAAAACTGCAACAGATGAGAAGAGAAAAATAACAACTCTCTGAGAGTTAAGACGAGAGCAGACTACAATAAAAATCTGATCTACATAGAGACTTAATAGCAGAGCCCATTGGAGGCAGAGCATTTGCTGTGCCAAGCAGCCCAGCTGGGGCATGGAGAGCCCTAGTTCAAGACCATTTGCACGGGATATTTCTGCCTTTACCTCTCCAGGGCAGTCTGCAGCAGATGTGAGTGCAGCATTTCCTAAGGCTGTAGCCTGTAATGTACCTGATCTGTGGATTAATGGAGTTCAGCAACCCCAGCTGTTAATCTTCCACTTTTCAGGAACATCTTATGTATATTTATTTATACTCGCCTTGATGCTCATGAATATATAAGCAAATGTGAAGGGAACAAAAGGAAACCATTAAAGTGGAAATAAAAATGAAACTCGTGGGAACTCTGATTTCTAATTAGAAGCACTGTACCTCTATTACAATTTTAGGTCATGGAGGTTAATAAAAAATGAGATCAAAGGCAGCATGTGTTTACCAATGGTAGATCATGCCAGCTAAGCTTCTTTGATGTGTAAGAGATCTGAATAGGAAATGCAGATCTCATCTGTCTGAACTTCAGGAAAACATTTAATGTGCTGCCACTTGGGACCGTATCTGTTAGATGAATGATAAAGGAACTCATAAAAGAAGTATAAAAGTACATGAGCCTTGGAATACAGCAGATGACAGTCCAATCCAGTCGAAAGGAAAATGACTATGCTGGAAGGAGGTTAGTAGGAGAGATCCTTGTGGATTTGTCATCTTCTGTAACAGTATCTATACTGTTTCTCCTCTCCCAAACCCACGGATTCCTGAGGGTTTTTTTTTACCAGATGCTCCAGGGCTGCTCAGCAAACAAATGATGCAACACTGCCCTGGACCCTGAGCTGTGTCACCCAGTTGGTGGGACCTTGTGTTACAAGCCCCATCCCTTCCTTCTGGGGAAATCTTTGCTTGGGCTGCAAGCATTTGCTCCAGGGAGGACTTCAGTACCTAGTAAGTGCAGGGATGATGATGCCTCCCATTTTTCCTCAAGCACGGACACTTTTCAGAAGAGTTTTGCAGGGCCACTGTAGTAGGATGTCGAGGATCCATGTATTCAATCACCACACGAAATTATCATTAATTGCCATGGCTTGTTTACTGTTTGTGTTCCATACCACTATTATTCCTACGAAGCAAGCACGGCAGCGTTACTTACCCTGAGATACAGAGCAGGCAGGTGTGTGGTCCCCAGGTGCAGGGGAGCTGGTCGGCACGCATGCACAGCGGGCATCCCCGCGGAGACAACACGATCTCGATGGCAGGATACGTGCAGCTCAGCTCATCCACCTCCGAGTCCAGCTTTTATAGAGCCCCCAAGTCCTTGCAC
>JAAGNO010020452.1:0-17020 GCA_033439905.1 Ceryle rudis
TAAACTTGGGGGTACAGCGCAAAACCTCTCTTGCGGGGATACTGAGAGGGCCACAAATACACGGGGGATCTATAAAAAGTTCAACAAAGTCCCCCCCCCCCCCCCCCAGTGATTTCAATGAGCGTATGATGGATACGCAGTAATAAATGCTTACGAGTAAAAGATTTGGGCTGAGGTGTGATCCCTCATTCCCACCCAGTGCAGACCCCCTCACCCCACAAAAGGAAAAGAAAGCAGCATTTCTAGCTCCACTCTGAAACCAGCAGGAACCCAGCGAACCCTTGAGATGACGCTGGGACACTGGGTCAGAGGACGCTGAACCAGAGCTGCCAAGAGCCAGGCAGCTCCTGCTGCCATAGACAGCCACCAGCCTGGGGGGGCTGCACCGGCCAGTGCTGGTGAAACCTCCAGTGTAGTGGGGACCACCCTCTCAGTGGTCTCATCCCTCTTGAGGAAGAAAGTACAATGCAAAGAACACTTGCAGCAGTTCTCTCAGGTTTAGGGGGCAATGCTTAATGCCAGTTTTAACAGAGCACGGTACTGGGGAATACTGGCACACAACAATATCTCACTGCACATGCCAGGCCATACAGAAATTCTGGCTTTCAGTAAAATTAGCCATGGTGAAAGGAAGTGAATCAAGCCTCCCCTGGGTGCTGCATCTGCTGCTGAGGGGAAGGGATATAACCTCAAACCCCGCTACGTACGAAGCCTGGCACGGGGAAGGAACACTACGGCTCTCCTGCTGCCTCCCACCCCTTCGCCCACAAGGCTTTTGTAGCCTTCTGACCCCCACGAAGGTAGCTCCCCATGGAGCTACCAAACAGAAAAGAGACTCCTACACCGAGGGAGGGAAGATGGATTTCAGTGCAGCAACATCTAGGTCAGGGCAATGCTGTGGAGAGAGGGATAAACACTTTTTGTGTCCCAAAGAACTAGGGGTGAACAGGTGAGAAGGGCCAGACAGAGATTGGAGAGCGAGGCTGGTAAGTGTGCACACATAAAAAAAGATTTCAGGCTGCTGGCTGTATGAGGAGGAGGCTCAAGTAACCTCCCCCTTCTTTGGGGCACTTCAGATGACCCTGTAAACTCAAGAGAAATTACTAAGACAGTAAAGTGGAAAATGAGCTCCCCACTTCAGCCAGTCAGGTATTTACAAGTGGCTGGTAATGGTGCAGATGGCTGCTGCCAACTCGCTTCTAGTAAATTGTTTCAGTAATGGCACGATGTTCTCATATGCAGGTGGAGTGCTGCACGCCTGACAAGTCCCCCTTGCAGTGCTTGCTCCGTTCAAGAGAGGCACACACAAGGCAGGAGTGGATGAAAAGGCAGCAGGGCACCGTATTAACGCTCAAAGACAGCACAAGATGCTACAGTCATCTGCATTGCTCCTACCTGAAGTATTTCGATGATCTTCAGCTTCGTATCCATCACCAGGATGTCCTCTTTCTCTGGTTCGCTCTGCTTGACGTTCCCCTCGGGAGCAGCAGCGAGGGGAGTCATGGGCAAGAACCCACCACCTCTGAGCACCACCTGGGTCATCAGCTCACCGACTCCGTGGATCGATCTCATCACGTTGCTCCCTTCAGAGAGGCAGGCAAACAGGTTAAGGTTATGATGGTGCAATGGGACTACTTTAACAGGGCAAGGACGCTCCTATGAAGAGCAGTTGTCTCAACATTAAAGGTGGACATCTGAACCCCTGGAGCTGATGGAAGTCAAGAGAAGCACTGCAGTGCCTGCAGAAACCCCCTGCCCTCTCCCCGCATCCCAGGCGTTCCTCAGCTGTACAGCGAAGACATGGACAGAAAGGAGGTTTTAAAGTCACGTTGACATTTTGAGATGAACTAGAACCTACCAAGGAATGATCTGTCGCTCACTTCTCAGCCTTACCTTTACTTTCCTCGCCTTTTGCCATCTTGGTAATAGGGAAGATGGTAGTGATGTGCACACAGTCTAATATAGCAAGGAGGATTTTGGTTAGTCTGAGGAGGTCACAGAAGTTGTAGAAACCAAAATATATCAGATTTCTGGCTAAGTTAACAACCTACCAAAATAATAACAAAAAGCCTGATTAATACTGAACATTTTGCTATCAGAATCAAGTTGTCTTAACACAGTGAAAAGATCAATTCTTATCAAAACACCTCATAAATCCCCAAGATTGCAGACTTCTACATTTTATCAGAAAGTTTTCTACTTGCCTACAAATACTGCAGTGCCTGGAGTAACAGTTTGTACCTGTGACTGACAGTCTATAGCTACTGTATTTGTCTCATCACAGACAGGTCAGGACTGGTAATGTACAGGGATAGGTAATGCACAGATGCTTTTCATGTCTTACTAGAAAACCCAGTACACATCTAAAGCTTACTGCTACCAATTAGAAAGTTTCCCAACAAGTCTTCCACATGCACTGCTTCAAAATCCACACCTAATAATTTCACATAGTGTAAATATTTCAGGTAGCCCCAATATCTCAAGTATATTCCCACAAATGCCTTTTTTTTTTCCTTTAAAGAAATAGCACATATCTTCTAAATTAAGGAACAGAGGAGAGGTTAAAATAAGAACTGGGTAACTACCTCAAAAGTGAGCTTATTTTTCTCTTTGTCAGAGAAAGGGAACCTCTGACACACCACATCTCTTAAATATTCCTCCACAAATTCCATCGTTTGTGCAAATCTCTCCTTAATTTCATCTTTGGAAGTTCCACTGCTATCATAGCTGAAGAGGGAAAAGAAGAAAAAAAAAAAAAACAAAGCAGAAAACAAAACACAAAACTTCGCACGCAAACACACAGGGCTCTTCTTCCCCACCCCCCCTTACAATGCTTCATTGGTTTGTCAAAATCTAAGAAAAGTTAAAGGCTGTTAAATAATTTCCCCAAATGAGAGAGTCAGGAAGCTGACACCATAATTTCCTGGCTTTTGCTGGTTTTTCCCATATGCTCATTTTGTACTAGTTAAGAATGCCTGAGGAAAACAACAACAAAAAAAGATAATTTTGTCCCAATAAATAAAAAAAGAAACGCTCAGGATTTTAATGGAAACAATGACAAGCTACATACAGCAGTAAGGAGAAAGGATGTGGCCACGAGATGCTGACTGCAGATGCTATTTTTCCTCCGACTAAAAACAATATATATGCAAAGCAGACATTGATTTTCCTTAATACAAATTCTAGCTGTCTTTCTCACTGTGTGCAGAGAGCATTCAAGACAGACAATTTCCATCACCTTCCACTAACTACTTTTGTTTTCCTGTTTGGTCACATAATGCTGTTTAGCCTCTGCCAGAGCTGAAGGCATTTGGTTTTTTATTGTGGTGTTTGAAGTTGCATAGACCTACTGCAAGAAATCCAGGCTAGCAAGGAGGGAAAACCAAGAAACCACTAAAAACCAGTACTAATACTGATGAGACTCAAATTCCTAGCATTTAACAGATTTTAAATGCTCATTTCCTCCAACTACAAGAAAAAAAAAAAAAGAGATCTCTGAACAGTTTAAGTGCTATAAACTTTAAATCACTTGTACTACAAAGAGCTAATACAAGCTTATAGTCAAGAAATCACGTCCTCCATCCAGCTGCGGTTTTGTACAGGTTTTCCACCACTGTTTCAGAGTATTTTCCACTGGAGGTTAAGAAACATGACACTGTCTCCAGCACATGACTTGTTTCAGCACCTTCCCCCTTGTTTCTGCTTTTGATTTTGCAAGCTACAGCATGGACAACCTGCCCTGAAGAGTCTACACTTCCACCAAGCAAAGCAGGAGAGAAAAATCCATTGCAGGGCATGGACAACCTGCCCTGAAGAGCCTGTACTCTAACCAAGCGAAGCAGGAGGGAAAAATGAAGTAGTCCTTCCTGCTTTCCCTCCCCAGGGAGGGATGTAATGTCCTTCCCCCACCGTTCCAGCAGGTACTTACTCATCAATAGCAATTTCCGAGGGTATTTCAGACCACAGCCGAGCATACTTCACCGGCGTGACTTGCTCCTGGGGGTCCCGATCGACGTGCATGTGAAGCATGAGTCGGCAGAAAGACGCTCTCAGATCGTAGGGCAAGTTTTCATCAGACATGCATCGGAGAATGAGGTCCACATCCAGCTGGCCAGATATTTCATTTATGGCTAAGTACTGTCGATCAAGGCACATTCTTGCAAAGAGGTTTAGTTGGTATCTTTAGGGGGGAGAAATAAATATGTATGTAACCAGCTTACAGTTTAATTTCCAGAAACATCCACTGGGTATAATATTTATGTGCTCGTATACGTATTACCAGAATGAACCTTTTATTTCCCAGCAGTATAGTTATTCTTATCATGGAAAGAACAAGCTACTTATCAATCACTGGTAAAAGGTAACACAGTAGGAAAAGAGAATAAAAGGAGTCGTATTTTCCTGAGTTACAGAGAACTAAGTGATGCTGTTCAGGAAAGCTATGGAAGAATCCACAGAACACTTAAGGCAGCTCAGGCTAAAGACTGTAGAAGACCAAAGACTTCTTACTGATGCTGAAGCCACAGCTGTGCAGCGAGGCCACAACACAGATGGACTATGGAATAATTCAAAATCAGGTACTTACTAAACAACTAGGGAGCTTTGCTCCACTCAGTCCAAGAATTGGTAGTGAAAAAAACCAATAACGTTAATTCCTAAGCTTTTCAATCATTAAAGTAAAAGCAAGCAGCTGGTATTGAAGGTACACACAGTCAACAGACTGATAATCAGCCTTTACTCATAAAGCACACGCCTTCAAGCAAAGCATAAAGCATTCAAGAATATCCATACAGGCTTCTGTTGAAGTGTCAATGGCGAGGTTTCCTAAAGAAATGAGCATTTAATTGACAGCAGACTCCTTTTCACTCTCAGCACTCCTCGTGGGAGTTTGACCAAACCGTATCCTAAACCCCTTGATTTACGTTTGTTCACAAGTCTGGAAAATTACAAGACTCTAAGTAAGAGTCTAAATAGACTAAAAATAACTATCACTACCAATTCTACTTAAAAACAAGTGCAAGAAAATCGGTTTTGAGAGCAGATAGAATTTTTTTAACTATATACAGGAGGTCTCCTTTTGAGCTCAGCAGTCCCATAGGCTCAAATAAAAACATGGGGGAAATGTACTGTGAGAATCATTTCAATGGAAGAGATAACACAAAATAAGATAGCTATTAAAAATAAATAAATAAAAAAAAAAATCTCCTTGTACTTTCTGCAGCGCCACCGTCGAGTCCCTCGAGCTACTCTCAGAAGTTTATAACCCAGACGCAGGAATTTGGTCTGGGCTGAAATCTGATCTTGCACTATGCCAAGAACTTGGTGTCTTGTCAAGTCATCTGGAAACATCGCTTCGTGTCAGAGACTGCTAAAAGCACAGCTTAAGCCGTACAGAAAAGCTCTGCACATTAATCAAACCCAAGTTGTGGCACTTTTATGACTGCCTATATTGTCCTGCTGAGAACCACAGGACTTTGAGCTTACGGAGACATTCAGAAGGGAGGGAGAACAGTAGGGACTTCTTTAAAACCAAAAGCAAAGCCACCTGGCATGCTGAAATCCTCTTCGTGTGGTTGTTCACCCCAAACACCACCTCAGTACAGGTAACTAAACAGGTAACAAAGGGTTTCCTAACACCCACTTAGCAGGAAACTAAACGGGCATTAAGAGCTGTGCAAATTCAATGCTCTCTAAGCCCCAACGTTTTTTTTTTGTTTAAAAACAGTTACAACTTGCTCATGCTGATAATCGGACTTCTCACCACGAATAACTTCATGCTTTTAGCTCTCACTCCAAAAGGTGCCTCACCCTCCCCCTCCAAAGGCTATTTTGTCCACGAAACCAGTATCCTTTATCCCAAACCAACTACAGCCTATACACCAAAGGCTTCCCCACAAAGCCTTGATTGACTTTGCTAGCCAATGACTGCGTGAGTTGTTAACCTGTAGTAGCTGAGCACGTCCCGATCTTCCTTCTGCCCTTCCTTAGCATCCTGAGCCAACTCTCTGATACTCTTACTGCGGATTTCCTTGTTACTGTCTCTCCAGAACAACCACACTTCTTCCTCATCTTCTCCAACTTCCAAGGCATTTTCTCCAGTTGACACTTCTTCAAACTCAAACCGAGAGAGGACCAGCCTGCCAGAAGGAAGGTAGGTTAGACTGCAAACTGCCAAGATCTATGCAGATCTTTTAGAAGACTTAAGACACTTGCTAAAATGTATACGGGATATAGAAGTAACTAATTTCATGATCTCACTTGCATTCAGAAAACAACTCAACCCCATAAATTAATGGCAGAGTATCTTTCTCTTCCAGCAGCGGCAATTTACTACATCGAATGTTTGAGGTTTATTATTCAAAGCATAAGACCAACGTTTCAGCTCCACTCAACCGATGAAGATAAAAGAAATCAGGAAGTTAAAGACATGTCTAACTGGCTTTCAAAAACATCTTTGCAGGAGAACTGGTTCAAAGATCATTTCTTCAGACTGTGAAAGGATTTTGTAAGCAACAGTAGCTAAAACGTGGTTGGTTCTGTATCACAAAAAAGCCAATTGGATCGGAACTTCTTTCTGCTTACGTGGCAAAATCACTGGAAACAAACCAGCTATTGAAACTAAAAGGGTTTTGGGGACTTGTAGTTCTTCAGCAAAAGAGCTCATACATCGAAAGAGAGACAAATTAAATACACAAGGAGAAGAACAAGTAAGTGATGTAGAAACTGTTAAGTGCTGGTGGAAATAAATACAGCCTTTATGATTTCATGAAGAGAATTAACTGTCAAAGAATACTCTCATCCACTTCTGCCTTAAATACTCTGACAAAGATCTGCTTCTCTTTCATGGCATTTTGATAATGATCATCTGTGCTCTATTCAGTGTACCAGATAAACCCATCTTTACAAAAGCCAGCTCGGATTTGGTGTCTGCCGTGATGCTTCAGCAATGGCAGGGCAATGCTGAAAGCAGGGTGAGCAGAGATGCATCAGCTTCTGCTTTGCTGCAAGTTGAGCTTAGTGGGCACGCACCCAAGAAGCGCTTGCTCATGTCAGGCAGCTTCTGGAGAAAAAAAGCCTGAAGCCCAGAGGAGGATCAGGTCCACAGGACCCCACGCACCTCCCTGCAAAGTCTGTCTGCTTGGATTGAATGTGAGGGATCAGATCAGAAGGGTTTGTCCGACTGCAGGACCGAGAACGCACGCTGCAGACATCCGCTGTCATCAATCCCCATTTACTGTGTATCTGAAGAGGACTCCACATTCTTAACTGCTTGCTCTAGACTCGCCAGCTGTACTCTGAGCTTTGAATCGCCTTCCTTCTGTTTCAGCTAGGAAAAGCACCTTTAAATGCATTAACTTACTTGGTTTCAATGAGAATGTCTGCATTGGCTGGGTTCAGCACGGCTTTACAAATCAGCTCCTGCGTCACTGGAATAGACTTGTTCATGGAAACGCACAGATCCGAGAGGTAATCCAAAAACCTGTTGGAAAACGCGAGCCAAAAGGCTATCAATCTTTGTTGAGATCTAGACTGAAGCAATCTACATTTCAGAAGGAAAACATTCAGAACTTCATTTGAACACTGCAGAGCGAGACTGCTGCCCGAGGGGGGAAGGTACGGCGAGTGCCAGAGAGAAGTGAACTAGCTGTGCTTCCTCGCTAGCACGTCGTCCCGTACAGATTTTTCTCGGAGGACTAAGAGGAAAAGGGTAATCACCCACCCAAGAGTGTAGATCTCACCTGGGCTCCCTATTTTTCCTCACGAGACTAACAAAAGTGTCAATCTCAGCAGCTGTGATGTGCTTCTCCAAGAGCTTGCGATTGTTATGAAGCAGAGCCGTAATAGTGTCCTCGGCCAAGACGTCGTAACCGATCTGCTTCTGCATGAAGCCGAACTGCTTTGCAATGTATTCCTTCAAAAGAGAGGGGAAAGGAGGAAGGTGTTGGCATTAACTGTCAGAATTTAAGAAAATACTAACAGAAAACCGGAAGATGTTTGTCAGTATCAGCATCCAAAGAAGTGAACTGGATTAGATTCAAATTGTTCTTCTTTTGGGAGAAAACAGGTGAGCACAGATAACCTGAACACCTCCATCCCGGGCCAGACACCACCCAGCCGTTTATCCTTGTCTGGTTCCAATTAATGGCAACAAAACACGAACAGCCTTCATTCACAGGCCAACTCTCAACGGAGCCTGTAGTACCCAAGAGTGAAAAAAAGTCTCATAATTCACCTGGATTTGACAGCAATTCTGTTTTCTGAAATCCCCCCTCGAGCTGGCACTAATTACACTGCATACGGTCTCTCAGAGATGAAAAATGCCAGATAGAGTAAAACTGAGCAATCCAGAAAATCTCTTGCTGACTGTACAATCACAGCACAGCAGCGTTTAATTAATGGGATGCAGCTCTTCTGGTTTGCGTTTGGGGTTGTTTTTTTTTTTTGAGCCCAGGAAAACCACGTTAGTGCCTTTGAAAGCTAAGGATGTATTTTTCAAACCTGATTCTTTCTGTAATCCTGCTGAGAGTGTCTCAGGACTCGGTAGCAAAGCCGGCATATGTGTCTGAAGGGAGCGTGGCGCTGGTCTCCAAGCTCCTCCAGCCGCAACATCGGGCCGTCGCCACTGTCCGTGAAGGGTGCTTGTAACAACTTGAAAATCTAGAGATTTATTAAAAGACAAAGATAAAATCCCATGAGATGCTGCCGCCTTCTGATCAAAACCAGTGGAAAAGCGTCGTGTCGGTGTCTTCACAGATCTAAAAGGTACATCAGAAACAAACGGAAAGTTGCCGAGTTTCTTTCGCCTGGACAGGCTGTTGTTGGTTGTTGATCACTTTTATTCAACACCACGTTCTCTGATTTCTCCTAGCAACGGTCCTCGTCCACTACCAAGAGCCTGCTGAGAGCCACAAACTCTTAGTCACAGAATCACTCAGGTTGGGAAAGACCTTCAAGATCATAATTTGCCCAGGTTCTCTTAGTTTCTCTTTCCGACAACCCTCCTTGTAGGTAGAGTTTCGTGAAAAAGAACAAAATGCGGCCTACCTGCTTTAGAATATTCTGTTCTCTCATCAGTTTTTGCCGTTCTCTGTTAGGTTTAGAAAATACCACTTCAAGGACATCTTGTCCAGAATTAGTTCCACCAGTAACAAAGTAGACCAAATCCTCCAGCAACTTGGTAACAGATCTGCAGAAAAGCCAGGAACTGTTAATATTAGACTACAAATTCTGATAGAAGAACAATGCCAGGGTAAGTTTATATTTATTTCCAAATGCCGAGTGCAAAAATAACATCAGTCAGAGACTGAGTCAGATGCTGGATAAAGCACATGGGTTTGTACACAACTTCTAGGGCTCCCTATTGCTGCAGCCTTACTAACAGATGAACAACAGGAGCAGTAAGACGACGATATCACTTCAGGGCAACAATGTGCTTGCCAAGTTCTGTTTGGCAGTTCTTTAAACTGCTAGGGAAAAAAAAAAAAAGTAAAATAAGAAAGAAATCAGGTGATAATCTCTCCCAAGGCCAAGTAAAAGGCACTGGCTGTAGAAGCCGATGGGCCCTGGATTTACAGAGCTGACTCCGCACTCTTTTTGTGTGGCCGTGTACTTTTCACGGACATGATCAGAGGATTTTAAGAAGTCATATGTTCAGTCTTCCCAAGAGGGATTATAAATTCCCACACTCAATTTGCAAAGCCCATCAAGAAAGGTATGCTGTGGATTATTCCTCCAAGTTCACAACAACAGTTCTCATGCTCTGGTATCACAGAACAACGGGAAGGGCTGGTCAGAAGAGGCCCGAGAACCTCTGCTAGGGACACGTCAACGATAAACCCACCAACTTTATAAACAAACAAATCAATCAATCTCATCAAGGAGGAAACAAAATCCCTCTTCTGAATACAATATACAAATTTTCGAAGAAAACTGTTACTGAATAAAGGAAACAACATCATCTGAACCCAATTCTTGCTTCCTTACCTCCTTTCATTCTGGGTTATCGTTCCCTTTTCCAACTTGCCAGCGATGGAACCTAAAACCTTACTTGCATCATTTGCAAAATCCAAGTCCCGGACCTCTGCAGGGGAAACTGGTACTATGGCAAAAGCTTCTTTGTCCTCTTTCACCGGAGAGGTACCAATCTGAAACCCAGAGAAGATTTATCATCAACCCCCAAGGCAGAACACAAAGCAGTGATTGATTCACGTACTCAGCGACAGCGAAGCAGAAGCAAAGCCACGCTCCACTTGGGACAGTACGAGTCAAACTTTGGGAACAGAACCACTCTACGCAAACTCAAAGCTGTTCCTAAATCCAGAAAAACATTAGGTGAGATGCTGCTGTAAATAGTGGAGAAAAAAAAATCCTCCACGTGATGGCTGCTGTACAGGAGAAATTAAACAGCTTAACTAGTAAACTGCTGTGAAAACCTAGTCTTTTAAGGTGAAATATCTTGCGTAGGCACTATTCCTTACTGCTACACTGCTTGCTGTTTGACAAACCCAGCACCCTCAAGGGGCTGAGCTTCTCCTGCCAAGGACACTCCTGTGAAGTGCAGGAATCAGAGGATGTGCTCACACCAAGTAACAGAACTTACTTTCAGCATCACAGGTTTCTCCTCCTCTTTGTCAATAGGGATGTTGGTACTATGAACCCAGGTGTTAGTGCAAAGGTGCCGCAGTCTGACGTAAGAGTTCCTGAAAGCAAGTCAAAAGTTTCAAAGCGTGAGTCAGTTCCCCAGAAGGGAAATCTTATTATTCCAATTGGAAGATATTGGCAGGAACAAATCGGGGGCGGGGGAAGTGTCATTTATCCATGTCACATACCATGATGGGAATAAGACTCTGCTTTCCTTATTCTATATATAAGATGATTTTTTTAAGGTGAATTAAAAGAAATAGTTCTGCTGTAAACCAGGATCTAGTGGTATCTCGTAGCTGTAACTCAGGTGCTGCGCAGTAACAAACTAAAAGCCACTTCAATCCTCACGTTTCCACGTGCTATAGCATATCTGAGCTGTCAGCTTCCTCCCTTACCTTGGTGTTTTTCAGCCTGTAACTCCCTATTTTATATTTTCTAAACCAAGAAGTTTTGGTCTCTTTTTCAATGTTGTACAAGCATCAAAGGTCCGTTTAGAGACCAGAACACGAGACCAGCAAGCAACAATTTCCTCTAACAGAAGTCCTATGGCGACAGCAGTTCCCAGACTGTTTTCTCAGGTATTTCAGGCAACGACCTGTTTTGCATACACCGGCCCTTGGGTAAAACACATCGAGCCAGAGTCAGACGAGCATCTTAAGCCAGGATAAGAAAGTCTCTCAGCTGCAGTACAACCTCTTCTCTCCACACAACCGTGGCAGCCCAAAGAAGAGAAGAGGCAGCCAGCACAGCTGCTTCTGGTGGGCACCTTAACTTCTGCTGACTTCAGAATATCTGATAGGAGTTACTTTAAGTAGATGGAACAAATAATGCCATGCTTTCTTGGTGGGAACAGACAGCAAAGGGCCCGCATGCAGACTATCTCTGAAGGGTACAGCATCTTAAGAGGTATCACACGAACAGTGAAGGACATGGAAACAACAAAAAGTGAAGTGCTAAATACTTGATGTTACATCCTAGCTAACATAACAGAGACCCATCACAGGAGTGGCTTGATAGGACACCCAAGGCTTTCGGTCCCAGTTTGTTCACTGGCAAGGAAGTCGCAAACTCAGTTTTCCCACTTGCAAAGTGTTGGTCTGTTACCACTCAACTGTAGAGTACTAAACTGAAGCTATTTCAGTATTTCTGTATTAATTTGAGGCGGAACCTTAATTCCAAAGATACCAGAAAAATAGTGGGAGAAAGCTTGACCTTAATAAAAATGAAATAAGTAAATAAAATCACCAAACTCCGAAGCAGACAAGTCAGTTCTATCAGTCTGCTCAGCTGTACCTGGGGACAAGGCTGTCTCCTCCTCGCAGGGTGGTAGGGTCCAACTCAAATATGGAGGAGATATCGTTTCCTTCAGGCACGGACACCAGGGAGTAGGCCATCTTCTCCTGAGCGCTGCGCAAGCCTCTCCGGGAGGCGTCCTGCTCAGGGTCCAGCTGTGGAAGAAGTCCCATCACACAATGTCAGACCAAGTCCTCCAGACCCACCTGCCTACTGTTAAATACACGTGTCCTGTCATTTGCAGACGTGACTCTGAACCACTCCAAGTACTGGTTAAGACAGCTGGGCTTCTGGACACCAGTAAAAGTGACAAGCAGCTGCTCTTGCCAACCATTTCTTCGCTTTCCCCGGGGTTAATAACTTTTGAGTATTTCTGGATCACACACACAGTAAATCCTAAACCACAGTGGTTATGCCTTGCAGGCAGTGCCAGAACAGACTCAGAATCCCCCAGCTATTCACCCCACTGGGAACTCTGACTCATTTCAGACGACCCACATCTGCTAAGATCCCCACCCCTGACACTACCAGCTCTTGAAAAGTATTCGACATACACAGAAACATAGAAATTATCAGCAATTATCACTCTGACAATGCAATTATGCAAGCTGCAGATAGAAAACCCAGCAATGCTACCAGCTACCAACAATCTTGCTGGGAAATAGTCAACGTCAGCAGCAAAAAAAGTGACTCACATCTATCGATCACAGACAAACAAAACAAAACAAAACGCTAATCAAGGAGTTGGATGTCCTGCTGTTCACACAACAGGTACAATGAGCACAAACACAGTGATACGCTACAGGCGTGATGGCATCGGGAGTATCTTTATTTCCGTGGTGCTAGCAAATTACCAGCCTTGTAAAGATACCAACATCGACTGAGTAAAACCATGGGTTTTTCAGATGAAAGGACGACAGGGTAGGAAAAAATAAAGATGAACTGGGAAAAAGGAACAACAGCTTCCTCTAAAATCTTTCCTAGGGAACTACCAGTCATCACCAGTCAATACAAAGAGTTGCTAACTGTCTGACAAGGCAGGAGCCAGCTGTCCACATATAAGCATCTAAATCCTAGCTGTAGTTTTCAAAGTGATCAAGCAACCAATTTGTCAGCTTCTCTGTGATCACGGCACTAGTGGAAAGCAGGCAGCACTCAAGTACCTGTCTTACAAAGTCCCGGTGTAAGGCACTGCAATCCTTAAACGTATGGAAAAGGTATCTGATGTTGCTTGTGCCTCAGGATATTCTGTAGTTAACACATTTGTAGTCAATGAACTTGGCTGCAAAGTAGTGACATTTCAAGTCTGATTTTGCACATGGGAACAGACAGTTAGCTGTATGGAACAGAAATACATATTGGGAGAGTGCCTTCAAGAGAAGCAGCAAGTAGATACTCAACAGAGTCCATCTGGAGGCTTTACACCAGGAGAAATTTGCTCACTTGGAATGAATTCTCCAAATTTCAGCTGTCTCCTTCATCCCCGCGGGAAGGCAGCTACTCTGTGTTCACAGTTTGTATGTCAGGAGACAAATGGTCAGCTACTGACACTGTGGCAAAGCTGAAAACGGGTGGTAAATCAGAAAGTGGGAAATGGGGCAATTTAGTGAGAACTAAAACTTCATCCCCAAAGCTTTGATATGAAAAGGTGCTCCCTGGCATCTCACCTAAGCCCATTTAAACCCTATCCTTGTACAGCTCACTGAGGTATTAGAACAGCAACTAAAGAGAGAGCTGTGCAAAGAAACCTGCTGTCGAGCAGACAGCTCACATTTGGATCGAGCTGGAGTTGGAGAAAGTTGGGTAAAGCAGCCTACAGCATCTCCTGTCACCAATGCACGTTAAACCATACAGTAATTTTGTGTCAGAAGTGAATTGTGTGCTTCTCATCCTATTCTTTACGGTCTATTTTTGCCACCTAGTGGTAAAAAGACAGAGCAGGGGAAAAAAAATAAATTCAGTCCAACTCTGAAGCCAGAGCATGATCATTCTTACTGCACTTGTCAGGAGACATTAGCATATCACCAGGAGGCTGGATGTCTACGTAAGTGACCTCAACACTGATCAACTTTCAAGAAGCTAAGCCAACACAACAGTGTGGTGTTAGATTCTCCCTGTCCCCTCACCCCAAAAACAGCTTTTGAGGGGGTTGTGTTCATTTTTTTCAGTATATTTACTCAAGTCAAGCTGCCAGAAGATCAGTGTATAAAGCCAATACCACCAAGAACTAATCAGGATAACAGCTCAATATCTGAGGGCAAGGGTAAGCATTTTAATGGCCAGGACAGAACAACAAATCCTTTTAGGAGGAAAAATCCATCCTGCAGGATTTCAAAGCATCATGGTGCATTCATCTCCTATAAAAAAATAAAAATAAAAAAAAAAATGGAGTAGCAGCTCTTTATAATATATCCAAATGGAGCAAATCTTCCATAATACAGGATAAATGACCAAGAAAGCTGCATAATCCAACAAGCAAATCCAACTGAAAAATAAAAAATAAATCAAATATAATGCACAGTGGAAAGCGCTGTTCCTGTTTTGCCTGTTTTCAACTACTGAAGCAATGCTGTTTCCCTTTGACACCAAAGGGAAGCTTCTACTAATACAAAGCATCAGAACACTCGGTCTTTGACACGACAACATTCACCAAAACACCACATACTTGTTTTCACAGGAAAATCAGAAGAATGGCACGGAAATCATTCTCACCCTGCCATTCTTGCTCTCTAGACCCTTTATCCTGGCTTTCCTGTGACAAGCTAAAACGAGAGGGAATTAATTTCTTAAACAAGGAGGTCAGACAACCGACTGGCACAGCACTATGTGAACATCCTGTTAGGGACACTTGCCATCTGGTGTCACCTTGAGCAACTTGCTTTTCAGATCTATTCAAGAGAGCGCTTCAAGGAAACAAAGGTTTAAGAAACAGGAAGACAGAAAAAAAAAAAATGATGGTACAACAGGGGGAGGCCAGGGGGTCCAGGTAACATACAGTTTGGTTCCAAGTGCATTGTTCTTTACTAAAGTCTAATGCAGTTTTCAGTATCCCCTCCTCTGGATTGGCCTTAAAACACCTTCAAATGATTCTCAGGTTTTTTCAGCTTCTTCACTAACAACAAAGCCAGGACCTTCTATGAGCTGGCCAGGTAAATACCTGGGGGCCTGTGTCAAGCCCTCCTCAATTAGGGGCAAGATCATACTCTTGCCTATACTTACTGAGGATTGACACTCCAGGTCATCTTCCTCATAGTCAGGGTTTACCTGATGAAACAGAATCACAGGCACGTCAAAACTCTAAGAAAGCTAGAAGTGGGAAACAACCTCAGCACGGTTTAAACTTATTTTTTTAAAAAATTAAAATAATTGCACTCCACTGCTATAGCACTACCAGGCACGCAGAACAAATACAGTGTGCAAACCCATTCATTTCTGCTTGGGCATCTCTCTGCCCGCGGATTAAGCTGTTAAGCAATCTGCAAATACGGACAGAGATTGATCTTGTTCAGGATAATCACGAAGGGAGCGAGAGGGGTAGAGAAAGTTACCAAGTTTCAGGGGTTTTTGTTAAAATCTCAAGTGGAATTTCCAACTAGAAATTAGCGGCTTGGCAGAAATCTTTGAGAACAAACACTATTCTGACCATGGATCAGGTGAGCAATCTCCTCCGGTATAGTTCTGGAGGATGTAAGGCCACGTTTTTGTTTTGGCCGATTAGCAAACCTGAGATTTACTGGAAAAGCTCTCCACTGGATCAGGACTGAAAAGGATTTGCAAGCGTGCATGTGACAAAATGCTGTTGGTTCTCCAATCTGCTTATTAGAGGAATATAAAATGGGATATTTCATCTGGACTTTTCTCACTGAAGCTCTCAAGACAGAGACAGCCCTTCTGCCCTGCTACCCACTCTTACATCCAGGACAGCGTTCACTTACAAAGGTCTGTGTATTGGAGCATGGCTACGTCAACAGGCCAAAGTAAACAGAAGCAGTTTTAATACACATTTACAAGTGTTAAGCAGCAAAACTCACAAAATTATAACCCTTACACTTTTTGGTTTTTTTTTAACTTTTTAAACAAAATGTCTTGAAATCTTATTTCAAGAGGGGAATGATGTCCACTCTGGCAAAGACTGACCTATTTTGTGCTTGGCTATCTAAACGTTATCTATAATTGTAAAAGACCAGTCTGAAAATCTAACTGCATTTTCATGTTACAGTCAGTTCTACAATTCTACTTGGAAAACAGTTATTCAAGAGAAACCAACAATAGCTGAATTCATTTTCCCCCAAAGGCTCTCAATCATCTCCAATTTATTCATCTGTTAATAAAATCATCTTGATTCTACTGCCCACATGACAGGATACTATTTAGTGTCTATTCTATGCAGGAGAAGAGTTACTGCCTCTAGAATTCACATAAAAAGTGAGATAAGCTCAAGCCTACCCCTGTATCGTGGTATTCTTCCCAGTCTCTTTCACCTAGTTTTCTGTGTTTAACCAGCTACTGTTGTACTAATCCTCAGGACCCAAACACCACTCTCCTCCCCTCCCCTGGGTCTATTTTTAGAGCAGGAAATGAGAGCTTTTCAGAAGGTGTAAAAGGAGGAAAATAGCATGGAAGGAAAGGCAGAGTTCCTAAGGAAGCTCCAACACCTACCTCTGCTGCTAGGTAGTGTCCAGTAGCAAGGTGTTTGAACCTGAAAAGGCTATTCCAGTACCCTGCACCACCACGACAAGGATCATGCTGCACCACCTACAAGAAAATGGAAACCACATTCACACCGACCGCCAGTGACCTCCCTTTCAAACCCAGCATTCACCATATTCCATGTACGGGTAAGAGGAAACAGAGCAAGCAGCGCCAGATAAGACAAAACCACCTTTCATATGTGAACACCACAGCAACTACTTTGAGCAAACTATAATTAGTTCACCTCAACAGTGAAGGTGACAACAGTTAAGACAACATCTTATGAGGAAAGGCTGAGATCCCTGGGGCTGTTCAGCCTGGAGAAGAGAAGCCTGAGAGGGGAGCCTGTGAATGGTTACAAATCTCTGCAGGGTGGGTGTCCAGGAGAAGG
>JAAGNO010020454.1:3338-28541 GCA_033439905.1 Ceryle rudis
TGCCCGGCTTTGCTCCTTTAATTACACCTCCTACGGGTGAGAAAGATAAGCCCAAATGGAGTGACTGCATGAAGGGAGGAAGCCTATAAGTTATTCATAAGTTCAAGCTCAAGCTCCTCTCCTGCTTTCACTCCATGACACCTTCAAAACATATTATTCATCTATTTTTTTTCCTCCTCTGGGAAGAGAGATGGTAATTGTAGTAAATATATCACTGCCAAGTCATCCTTGCAGCTGCCGAGCCTGCACGGGGTAGGGATCCGTGGATTTTGGGATGCCCAGGTTCCGTGAAGGACATCCTTGCTCTGACGTGGGGACCACGGCGCTGGCAAGAAAACCCACGGGGATGGAGCAAATCTCCATCCAGCCCGTCTCTGAGACAACGAGGTGACAAAAAAAAAAAAATAAATCAAACCCTAACCCTCCTCCATCATGTCCACCCCATTTCGGTTCAAAGCCCCAGAATCCCCACTGAGCATTTACAAACAGCTTCAGGGCAAGTTGAGCAGGAGACTTTTCCCACATCCCTGCCAAGCCCTGACTGGGACCTGTGGATTCCCCTGAGTTGCTGCACCC
The DNA here is from genome assembly GCA_033439905.1 of Ceryle rudis. NCBI lineage: Eukaryota > Metazoa > Chordata > Aves > Coraciiformes > Cerylidae > Ceryle > Ceryle rudis. The sequence continues at coordinate 3,915 of JAAGNO010020454.1, forward strand.
CATTTTCATCCTAGCCTGATGACATTTGGGCAAATTTTGGGCTGGCTCTCAGGGATAAAAGCCACGATTGCCAGCAGCCCTGCCTGCAGAGAGCCTTCGGCAACAAGAGCCACGCACAGAGGTTTTGTTTGCCCTCTCGAGGCTGTTCCAGACAGAATAAAGCACCTAATGCTACTGCCAAGTGAAGCAGCTCTCCTTGAGCTCGAGAGGTTAGTTTTTCTGAATGCAGTGACACGGATCTTCGTCTCGGCCCCATAGCACAGAGGATTTGTTGTACTCCAGTGCAAAAATAACCCTGAAAGCACCATCTATGGTCACACCAGGGAGGGGAGGGCTAAGGCATCGGCATAAGGCGCCTGGGAGGAGAGAGAGAGACGGGGCATGGATTTTATTTGTCCTCGATTCCCAGGGAGGTCATTTACTGCAGTGCCCCTGGCACTTCCCCAGCCCTTTCTAGCACATTTGATTCTTGTGAGTTTTCTTAATCTCATCTCCTTCATTGGTTATTGCTCCTTCAGTGCTGAACTCAGCAAGATCGCTTCTGTTTAGAGAAAGATTAGCGCTGAGTACATTAAACACGGTAATGCCATGTACTAAAGGGCACTGGGTCACCACCCCGGCTCCGAATGCCCTGTAACGCCTTCCCAAGGTGGGTGCTATTTGCTGGGCCTGCTTTTAGCCCACGTCTGCTGTGCCTAATGCACGGCAGCCTCTGCAGCAGCCCCGGCGGAGCAGATGGCAAGGAACCCTTTGGAGATTAAACCCCCCAGTGACCAGCAGCTCCAGTGCAGAGCACGCCTTGTTTCCCGTTAAAATTGCATTTGGAGCTGGACTCAATGATCCTTATGAGTCCCTCCCAACTAAAGGTATTCTGTGAGGGCAAATTACCTGCTGGAGGACATCATCACCTTCACAGCAGAAAGAAAAGAGGGACGGAGAAGGGGCTGGCTCAGCCAGGCAATGCACCCACCCAGGTACGAGGTGGCACCTGCAAGAGCAACCCCGCTCTGATACACATCTTCCCGTGCTCATTGGTCCCCAAACTTCTCAAAGCCACAAGCCCCAGGGAGCAGCATCCTGCATCTCCGCAGGGAGGGGGGTGCACTCAGCACCACTCCTGCAAACCATGCCCTTGCCTAGAGCACAAGGACCCATCATCCACGTGACCTCAAGAATAAAATATTCCGTATTCCAAGCACGTCATGGCATAAATAAAACAACAGGGTCTGACCTGGCAGGGCAATAAGAGAGCTGCTCAATGGCCACAGTCTGCTTGGTGCCACTATTCCCTTCGTTTATTCCTTACTCCAAACAGACCAGATCCCTTCTCATTCCAAAGATTTTGCAGCAACGTTTTCCAGCACCCACCCGCCGGAGCACGTGCTGCTGTTAGTCCCAGTCAGGCTCTTATCTCCACTCACCGCCTCTCCTCCCTGCTTTCCAGTTGATTAGATGTCTATTTACCCACGGATTACAAGGAGGCAAGAAGCCCACCCGGGGAAGAGGGACTGTTGCACGGGCAAAGACTCTGCAAACAGATGGCTCGAGGAGATAGAGGATGTTTACTACCTTGTGCGTGCTTCTGGGCTTGAGGGTGACACAGCCCTGGCACATCCCCACGTTTCTTTTCTTTTTTGTCCACATCAAGCTCTCTACCACCATCTCTGAGACTTGGAAAGTGAAGACAAAAACTCAGCCAACTGCCCGAGCCTGTCCTGGAAGACGTTGCAAGACACACTGGTTTTTACTCAGAGCTCTTGACAACAGGGTATTCATTTCAGGGGGTGAAGACACTTGCACAGCTCTTCTCCGGCCCCTGTGAAGCTGGTGGTCACAGTGAGACTGCCAGGGTTCAGCCCAGACCCAGCACACCAATAAAGGAGCCACCTTGATGTCCCAGGTGATCTCACCTTGAGCCAACGCACCAGGACCCGGGAACACAAGGAAAGCCACCAGATGCTCTTTACTGACTGATAGTCTCACTTCTGGAAAGGCCATCCTCAGCTGATGCAACGCTTAAAGGCACCCAGCACCTCTTTTGCTTTCGAGAGCTGGTGTGACACCTCCAAATACAGTCCAGCCCTATAATAATCCTTGGCAGGCCTCAAACACAAGAGCCTTTGTACTCCAGATGAAGGCAGAGGGAACAATATAAACGCGCACCTTACAAAACACTTGCCACGATGGAAGTGCCCTTTAAAACCCTGCAGAGTGTCTACAGATTCCCCCCCTCCCCCCCCCCAATCTAATTCATGTCTCCCACTCTCCAGCTGCCAAAAAAAGAAACCCAGGTAAGCCAGTCCTGCGAGGAACGAGATTCATTTTCTCCCCAATAACCTGCATTTGCAATTTTAGCCTCTCCTGATCATCCTACTACCCCAAACTGAGTTCCCTGCACGCTTCTTTTCCTTCTCCCCCAACCCCAATCTTTAGTAGGCTCAAAGCATGTTCAAGATTAGTTCTGTAACCTGCCCAGCAGAGTCAGAACATTGAACTTGGTAGGAAAAGAAGGGAAGGGAGCAGAGAAAAGGAGGGAGAGGGGAGCAGCCAGCTCTTGTCGAGAGCGTGGCAGTACAAGGAAGTAATCTTTCTCTCCCCATTTCAGTCGGATGTTGCCGTTGACGGCCGCACAAGACGCTGCCTCCTTTTCTTCCGCACCGTGCAGCTGGAACATCGACAACTTGAAGAGGGGAGGCATGGGAGGGGGGGAAAAGGGGGAGGGCAAAAGCCATTGAAATGAGATCCTATTGAGCTTCCAGTAGTACACCAAAATATACACATATCTCAGCGTGAGCACGTACAGATATCTAAGTCAATGGAGGAATCTGTGAATAGTCGGTGCCGAATAATTACAGTGGGAGGAAATAATTGGAATAATGAGCAGTTGCTACCAGAACATTCAGGGGAATAAAATGCCGATTGCTGTTTATTAAACAGCGCTTTATTTTCAGCTTAGGGTGTTTGGGATGAAATTAGGTGGCAAATACACAGCATCACCAAATGACTGGAAAAGCCTGGGATCGCTCCTCCATTTCTTGCCCTCTTTCTGCCTTTCCTTGCTGGTCGAATTCCTCCATCGCTTCCCTTTCAACCGTGCAGCCTCAGGAAGGGGCTCTCACACAGCTCTGATGCCACAGGAGGAAGAAAGATGGTCTCTGCTTTCAGATTCTGCCACTGCAGCAGAGAAAGCAGCCAGCTGGGATTATAGATACCAAAGTGGGATAGGACTTGGAGAGCCAGCAAATGAAAGGTCACCCTTTATCAGCTGCATCTTGGGAGTGTTGGAGGGTTTTTTTGCCACCAATATCCTTGGAAAGCTGACGTGCAGCCCACCCGCAGCCCTGCACTTCCAACACCACCGGGTAAGTGCTCAACTTTCTTCTTTCATCAACAAGACCAAAGGCCATATAAAATGGTTATAAACTGACCAAAAAAAAACCCAGGAAAGCCTCAGAAACTCACAGGCCCCAGGATGCTGAGGTTGATCTCACCGACCCCACATCAGAGACGGGATTTGGATGAGGATGTTTCATTTGGCTTTTGGTGGAGCACAGAGAGGAAAGCACAAGGAGGGGAAGGAGGTGGGGAGTCCACACATCCTTCACCTGCTCCTACGCACCCCCCCCAGCACTTACTGCAGCATAACATCACCAGACAGTGATTGACCAAGGAAGGAGAGATGAAGCTTTAAGGAGATGGAAGCGCCCGTGTCTATATGCACACGATTTAGATACCTCAAAAGATTTCACACCGTATTTCACATCATTCACATTTCCAAGCTTTTCCCTTAGCAATGCAAGAGGTGAACACAAATGAGACAGGTCAAAAGCCTCATAAGCTTAAAACAGCTCCAGGTTTGCAAAACCACTTTCAAAAGCTTCCAGTTCTGGATTATGCCGGGTTACCTAACAGCAGTCAGATGAAACCACGCTTCCAAAAACTCACGGTCCGGGCAACTTCACACCTCGCACGGAGTATAAACAACCTTCAGTGCTTTGAAAACAGACTGACGCCTTTCAGACAGAAAACCTCTTGTAAACAAGAAAAAAAAAACAGTTTACGGTACCTCAGAGATGTCTTCTCCTCGAGGTGAGGCTCCGGTCCAGCGTCGCCAGGAGAGCTATGCGGCTGCAGGTCAACCTGCAATGAGAAGAGGATGCTCGTTCACACGAGGTGCAGAGAATTCAACCACCTCTTGCTAGTTTAGTTACTGGGGGAGCAAATAAAATCATTTCTAACCATTTTTTGATAAGATTAGCAAAATGGCCTAAGGGGTTGCAGAGAAACCTTCCCCATCACAGAGTCCAAACCTGAGCTGGAAAACATGAGAAACTCCACAGAAACTCTTCAGGTTGGTGGGCATTTTTTGTTTATTTGAGGGTTTTTTTGTTTGTTTGCTTGCTTGGGGTTGGGGTATTTTGTTGTTTTTATTTTGATTTGGGGTTTTTTGTTTGGTTTGGTCTGGGGTTTTTCTTTTTTTGAGGGGTGAGCACTGTCCTCAAGCACTGAGCGTCCTCAGCCCACACCAGGATCTAGACACAAGGATGCAGGATAAGTGCCTGGCTGCACAGACAAACAGAACAGGGAATTCAGGCCGCGCCCCAGTGAGAACTGGGACCCAAACCCATTGTAACGACAGGGAAAACCACAGATTTGCTATTGAACATGGAGCTGAAGTAACTGCACAGCTTATTGACAGCTCCACCGCATCCCTCTGTGCTAACTTGACTTATCATACCTATTAACATTCTGCAATTCCTTGGCCTCTTATTTCTTTCCACCAGCTCTACACTGCAGTAAAGGCAACTTCCAGCATTGAAAAAAAAACAAAAATAAAATAAAAACCAAACTAAAGCCCCATAATGAAGCAAGCATCCAACACAATACAAATAAATTCAATCCCCAAGAGGACACTGAGAAGAGTTGTGGCTTCTTTCACTGCGTTTTCCAAGGTGCTGTTTAAACAGAGACGGGGGAAGGTGCATAAATCCATCAGCTGAGCCCTGTGGCCTGCAGGAGCGTTGGCAGAGCAGAGCGAGCGACAGGAGCCGGGATAATTACACCTCTGTCTCTGTACAGCCAGCACGGCCGCTGCCCACAGCCTGGGCTCCGCTCCCCACCAGTTCGCCCATCCCTGCACAACGGGGATTTTGGCCCCGACCCCATCTAAGCTGGAGTGGGAGGGATGGGAAATTATTAGGCAAGGTGTTAATTCCCCACTTCAAATCATCTGCTAGTTTGCAAGAGGGGATAAAATTGAGCTATCTCGGCCCCCACGCATCCAAGGTGTGGGTTTTCTAATCTCGATAGGCAACGGTGTCTGCAAAAACACATCTTCCCCCCGAGATCTTCCCCAGTTTTACATCTAAGCGAGAAGCAGCCACTATTTCCAGCTGGCACTGGTCTTTGCTTTCTCTCTCAGCACAAGGTAGGGGAGGACCAGAGAGAAGAGGGTGGCACAGCACATCATAGCCCCTTCCTGGGTGTCGTAAGGGATGCAACATCAATTTGCTCCAGGGAATGTTCACCTGCCTGATGGGCTGACTGAGAACCGGGATAACAAACACCCTGGGAGAGCAGTGTTTTCCCCAAGCTCTGGCTTTACCGATGTTCCTCCCACAAAAGGAACAGCAAGCCTCTGGTGCTCTGCAGGCGTGCCCCAGGAGAAAGCACAGCCTTGGATCTGCTTCAAAATTAGCAGGAGGTGGGGAGAAAAGAGCATCTGCCTCTTACTGCATCTGGCACATCAACATTCCCTGTCCTTTCTTGCTTCACCCTAGACCCCCCCGGCCACACAGCTGATAGCTTGAGATTCTGTTACCTCCTGGGCTAGCAGGGTGTGCATGGGCATGAGGGTCAAAAGCATCTCTTGAGCTCTGGCTTGACACAGAGAGATACAGCAGATGGATGGTAACCACTGCAAAGTGCTGCAGTCCATGCTACCAACACCACCAGCTCTGGCCAAAGCCTCCAATCCCACCTGCCACGAGGAGGGAGATGAAGACCCCAAATCCCTCTCTGCCCACTTGACAAAAAGAACAGGTCTCCAGACAGCAAATGGAACAGGCCAACTCACCCACTGGCGAAGCTCCTGACCACAGCCCACGACACCAAAAATAAAGCTATTTCTCCTCCAGACAGCACCTGATCCTCTCAAAGAGCTCTGGGTCTGCCCAAACCACCCTCCCACCTACCTGGCAATTGCTCCTTGAGTTACCCCTGACTCTTAAGCCAAAAAAAAAAAAAGAGCCCTTGGTGCCTCTGGGTAGCAGCTCAAGGCAGATTCTCTTCAGCAGGCTGGTCCTGGGCCACCTGGGGAACGAGCCCACCCACAACACGCAGAGTTTCAGGCAAAGGATGGCCCTGTCCTCACCCAAGAGCCAGGGATGGAAAGGGACAAAAGGCTTTGGTGACATCACCAGGAAATGCACGCTTGGAAATTCGTGCCCCACACACCAGTTGGAGCACCTGATGGGGGAGATAACCCACCACTGCCCCACTGCCGTCCACAACCACGACCTCCCTCCTCTGCTGACCCCATCGAATGCGACAACGCTCATCACGATAAATACTGTTAGAAGTCTCTAGAGATTTCCAACCGCAGGCCCAGCTCGAGCTGCAGAAATTGGGTGACTCACTCATAAAAGGAGATCCAATTTAAAATCTACAACATTTTTTAAACACAAAGCTTTTCAGTTTTTGTTGGTTTGGGTTTCTTTTTCCCTAACTGCTGTTTCTGGCCCCAGCCCAGCAGTAGCCAGGCTCCCCCCGTGCTTAGCAGGACTATTTCTGTGGTGGAGGAGCACGACACAGACCTGACCCTCTCCATCCCCTGAACCCTGCTGGCTCTTGAAGTCTCCTTTCAGTTTTACAGAGCCCTTTTAATATTTTTTTAATATTCATGTTAAAGAAAACCCAACCAAACAACAACAACAAAACACCTAGAAAAGGAATGCTGGAGAAACCCGGAAGGGAAAAGAGCTACAAGGATAAATTAGGTGATAAAAACCAGCTCAGCTGAAGGACACTGAGAAACTCTTTGGTCTCAGGGGGAGAGAAGAGGGAGGTGCAGTTTGATCAAAGGAGAATGCCTGGTGATTTCTCCCAGCAGGGAAAGACACTGCAATAACCAACAACCAAAAGTTAAAGACAGACAAATTAAATATGGCACAAATGTTTAGCAGCAAAGGTGATTAACCTTTAAAATCCACTACCAATGGCAGTCCTGGATTCAACACCTCCCAAGATCCTTAAATCAACCCTGAACACCTTTTTGGAAGATTTATGTTTGACAAACACAAAACCCAAGGCTCGGAAAGAGATGTCTCATGATTTTCCAGGGCCCGTTTATGTGATCTAAAAGTCCTTCCCGGCCCTCAGTTCATCGTGCAGCTGATCCTCAGTTGATCTTGAGAATCACAACCCTGCATGGCCAGCCCGGAACTCAAACCCCAAAGTCTGGCACTGAAGCCGCTCCCTGTGTTTCTGCTGTCTCAGTCTCCTGGCCGTGCCTCGCCCGGAACTCAAGCTAAACCAGACACGATGAAATGGGGGGTAAAGTTTCAAACCTTCTCCCTCTTTTGCTTCTCCTCCCTGCCCGTTTGCAGTTGACTTTGGGAGAGAACAAAGCGCAGAAGGGCGGTTGGAGAGATTATCTCTGAGAATTTGCTTCTGGCTCCAATCTTGAGGATCCAGACAAGAAACAAATCATCCAGAGAAGCCGCTTTGGCTTTGCCAGGCACCCAAATACTGTTTGCATACGAGCGGCTCTGTGCTCTACGGTGTGGATGGGTGACCAGGAGAGGATGTCCCGCTCCTCGGGCAGAACAAGCGACAACAGAAAAACACTTTAGAGCAGTGTAATTGCCACCGTGGTAGAAGTTTTGTGGACATAGACCTACTGGCAAAGAGAAAAATCATGCTTCCAGCCAGCAATATTTAGTGGCAAACATTTTGAGCGCCAAGGTCTGCTGCTCCTCCTTCTCTCTGCCTTTACTCTACAAGATGATGTCCTTCACTTGCTCTTGCCCTGAGCTCTCATGCTCAGTGATTACCAGAAGTCACTGGAGCTTTATGTAGCTCACCTCGTGGTTACCATGCCGTGCACCATCCGAAAACCACCCAGCGCTCCTGCACAGGCGAAAGACAAGATGAAGGGGTGAAGGACGGTGCCCAGGACACGTTGCACAGTCACAGCATTGGGTGATGCAACTTTCAAGTGCTCAAATTCAGCACAAACAAGCAGGAACAGTGTGTGGTCCTCACCTGCACATGAAGCTAATGTACACAGAGCATCACTCCCCTCCTAAGATTTCCCTTCACTGCCGATTTGTATCAGCAACCACTTCTGGCTGTAACCCGCCCCTCCCCTTCTCTCCTTTTCCACTTCAGGATGTTGCCCTTCATTTGTTCTGGGATCATTTGCTCTTCCAGCAAAGGATTTCCCTACACCACAAGCATTTAGCAGCAAAGCATTCAACCAATGTCTTCTCCTGAGCCGGGCTTCCCCCAGGAATTCTCCACCTATCTCAGCCTCTGCCACTGCTGACCTAGACGTGGATTTGCACACACTCAAGGCATGCAGCGAGTAGAAATGCAGAGATTTAGTCTTTTCCTGACTGGCCTGCACAGCACGAATAGTGAACAAGCAATAACCTGACGTTCAACGGCTCCTTCACCGCGCACCGGGGCTGAAATCTCAAGGGCAACATCTTCCCTCTCCATCAGTGCCATTAACCCCAGTTGATGAACTGCCTTTCTCTTCCTCAAGCACGCTTCTGCTCGCACTGCCCTTGCCAGAAGCCGTGCTCGTGCCCTCCACGCTACTGCAGCGTACTGAACAGGGTCCCACCATTCTGATTTCCATGGGGCCAACACTCCCTCCACTTGTTCCTGGCACCTGGAAGCCCCGGAGGGAGACAGGAGTGATGTCCTCTCCATCGCAAGCTGGAAGGGGCTGCGTTTACCCAGGGAAAGGGCTGGATGAAGTCAGCAGCATCCCCCTGATCCAAGCAAGACCACAGACCGGTAGCCAATGGATCTGTCATGCCTTGTCACGAGCCAAACGTGGTCTGGAAGTCAGGCTGCAGATAAAATGGTTGGACTTGCGGCTCCCAAGGGTCTTTTTCAATGATTCCAAGAATCTATGATTCTAAACCAAGTCACGGGCTGCCCAGTCCAGCACCAGAACACTCTCTGCTCTGACTCTGCTACACACCCATGGTACCCAGTGAACCCCACAAACCAGCCAGCATCACCCCCCACTTCGGCTGCCGATTCGTCCTTTGCCCGGGGATGCAGCTTTGCTCCCCCAAGGGCAGCAGCTCCGATGGAGGAAACCAGGGGCCAAGGCAATCTGGACACCACACCGACTCCTGCCAATGCTGAGCAGCTTTCAGGCAGTTTTTCTGGCTCTGAAAAAAAAAGGCAAGGACTTGGCTGCTCTGACACGTTGTCCAAGTGTTAAGGTCCGATGCGGTCCCCAATACAACCAAGGACTCCCAAGACTCCTCCGGGGTGAGATTAAGACACAAACGAGGTCAGATGTCACTTGGCAGCCAAAGGCACTTTATTAGTGCTCTTAAAATTTAGGGGAAAGAGAGGAGAAGGAAGAGAACAGGAGAGAAGGAGAAGGGGAAGCAAAGTTGGAAAGAAGAAGTGGGATTAGTATACCACCCAAACGGCCCAACGGTGTCGTGCTGGCCAGACTCTCTCAGTGGGAGAAGCTTCCAACTCTCAGTCCATGTATCTGCCATTTATTGTCCACATCCCCTCCTCTTTCAAGTCCATCGTTATGTCTCAGAACTGCTTTGCATCACCTTGCCCCCGCATTACATCACTCCTGTGGCCGATGCACACGCCCAGTACCACCACTGAGGGGTCTTTTGGTGATCTCCAGAAGAGAGGACCCTGAGGCAGGTGTCATCAACCAAGTTTCTACTTTTGTGGCATTTTCAGTTCCTCCTTTCACGGTATTTTCCATGATAGGCAGCTGATGGTGCCAAAAATATTCCTTTGTGGTCAGCAACGTTGAAGTAAGCAGCTCTTCACAAGAAATATTTTTCCTCTACTGGGGCGATGTTTGAGACAACTAATCAACGGTCCCTCACACAGAGGGAGAAGGGAAGGAACCAGCACACCTCCATGACCTCTTTTTCCCTACCCAACCCTAGGGTGGGGGGGCACAAGAAACCCCTGCAAGATCCCACCACGGAAAAATCAGTGATCGCCTTACCAGGAAGAGGCAGGGGAGTCGGAGCCGCTCAGCAGCCTCCCGCTGAACCTTGCAAAGGAGTAAATTAAACACGTTTCATCTCACCGCAACTCACAATGGCAACGGCTTTACCCGGCACAGAACTTCCTGACAATCAACCTAATTTACTTCAATAATAAATGAAAACGGGACGTTTTCTTTTACAATAGCAATCAGGGCCGAGCGCCGCGGCGCTTTTTTTGTGTGGATATTTTTATTTTTTTAAAAAGCAAACTCTATTCAACTCATTTTCTTTAAATAAAATGATTCCTTTATCTATTATTCATTTGAAATACAGAAGGAGGACACAAGAGACTGTGAAAATGTGCAGTTTGTTTCTGACATCTCTGGAATAGTTTTTAGGAAGACAAAACGCACAGAGCTTAGGGGTTTGGTTGTTAGGAGCCCGATATTTCTATTTCCTTTGGTTTTATGAGTTTATAATGTTGCCCATCGTTCTACCGTCTACATGCAAACCTTTGCTACTTGAACCCGTGTTATTTGCTTGCTGGTATTCCCCAAGACCAGTAGTTCAAGGGTCCTGCCTCTACGCGTGAGTTGCAGCTACACAAAGTCCCTGTACAGCTGCAGACCGGTCTCTTTTCCATCCTAACAGGCAGGACACACCTTCATCCTCCTCATATATATTTCCTATAAATATATAGGACGTAGCCAGAGCTCCCATCGTCAATGGAGAAAGACCAGCACCTCCAAAGGGCAATTCATCCAACCAGCCTGTCTGGGAGGAGATAAATGGCCTCTGGAGATGCTTATTTCTCTCCATTGACTAAAAGAGAGCCTGAGGCGACCAACCCCAGTGTTCACATCTAACTTTTGGACATGGGAGTCGGAGCAGATTAATTCAACCCATTACTGAGGGCTTTAATTTTTGCTGGCTTGATTTACAAGTGCTTGCTCAGCACGTTGAGCCCCAATGCCACTGTAGAGAGTGGACCCAAAGAGACCTTTCTCCTCTTCCCTTCACTTGCCTTGCCCGAGACCATCTTTACTCTGCCACAGTATTAAACACAGATAAAATAGGAATTATCCTCTCTGAAAACTCTCTCTTGGAACTCAAAAAAGCGAAAATGTTCAATTAATGTGCATTGTTGCCAGAGTTTTTAAACACACTTGGAGACGACAAGTTCTTTCTAAAGGAAGAATATATCATTATCCTCATTTTGTAGATGGAGAAACGGCTGAGTCATGAATAAAACACAGGTCCAGAGCCATAATCTGCTTCTCTGTCCCTATGAAATACAGGTAATCTCCAGCGTTCCTCGGTACAACCCCAGGGGCTCTGCCTGACGTCAGCACCATTTCCCAGGAGGATAGAGACCTCCCTGGATACAGCTGGGCCACCTCTGGATTCCTCGACCTGGCTGGTGTTAACCAGAAGGGATCAAAGTGTCTGCGGTCTGGAGGAGTCTCCTCCAGTTCAGGAGGGGGCTCAGGGTGGTCACATCTCAGGGTGTGGATATGAGCCTCTCTTCCCACAGCCTGCCGAGAAAACTGCACTTAATCACACTCGATGGAGCCTGAAGATCTAGTCTGGACAGCCCAGACCCACCTGCAGGGCTGGAGATGGCTTCTTGCAGCGCTTCGGCAGCAGGAAGCACGGCGACACTTTGCCCAGCACAGCAGAGGCTCCAAGAGTGCCCCGGTGCCCTTTTTTGCAGTAACTGCGGGTTGACAGCATCTCGAGGATGGCGTTCAGCCCTTCCTCGCAGCACCTCACCACGCTCCTGTGCAGGATAGACCTGCCTGGAGCCCCCACCACACCAGTCTTGCATCCTAACTGGGCGCCTCCTGGGTGTTAATTGGCCTCAAGACCCCCATCAGTACTGACGGGTACACTTCAAGCTCTCTCCCATGGCCTTTGTGAGATGAATCCTGCCTGTGCCTGGCCACGCCAACAGCCCCACGTCTCTGCCCTCCCACCACCACAGCTCCTGCAGGTGGGAGCCACCAGCCGCAAAGCAGGAGACAGGAGCCTGAAGAAGCTTTCTTCTCCAACAAGCAGAAGCTAGAACATCTCCTGTCTACCACAGATGTCATCTTGCCGACACCCCGTCTGGCTGAAAATTACAGACCAACCTCTCTGTGGCCAGGAACAAGCCAAGGTCCATAAAGCAAGTTTCCAGCATCGTGATGCAGCCACGCACACAGAGCTGGCCCTAAGGCTATGTGCTCAGATCACTTTCCCAGGGTTGGTGTCCACCTACCCTTGGCCAGTCAATTCAAGCTGGCTGCCCTGCACTCCTTTTTCCCTCAGCAGTACTTGCTAAGCCAGTACATAAAGGAGATGGATGTGGTGGCTCATCCAAAGCAGAGCAGCCTGGAGCAGGGCTTGCTTTTGGCCGCTGTTCCCCTGAGTTGTTTGGGCAACACGGAGCTTAAACTGGCTCCTGGATGAGACTCAGAGGTTTATTCTGCCTTTTATTTCTTCAGTGTACACCCACCTTGATTCTTCTGGGAGAAAATTTTACCAATACTGAAGGATTTTGTGCTCATTCTATCTTCCTTGAGGGCACTGCAGCTGAGGGAAGGCAGCAAGAGAGCTCTGCAGGTGATTTAGAGCCTGGAGATGCAACAATTTAACCCCAGAGGGAATGGAAAAGCCAGAGACATTGCAGCAGAGGGGTGAACAAAGCAGCATCCTGATGTGGGAGCAACAAAATCCACCACCTCCTACCTCCCCTCCTTGTGTATCCCATCTCACACCCAGGACATCACTCATCCTCTGTCCTTTCCCTGCTCCAGGGCTCCCGACTCCATTCTCCGTCTCTCCCAGATGGTTTCCTGCAGCGTGGCCCCCACTAATCTATGCAGTGGAGCTCCAGCTATTGATCATTGTTTGTGGGCTCTCTGTAAACTTTGGTTGTAAAGGTTTCATTAGGCTGCCTCATAGTCATTACATCAAGTAATGGAAAACATCCATCTTCTTCTGCTCCTCTGCAGCAGCCAATGGAAATCGGTCCGAAGAGTGTTAATCAAGCTATGAAAATCACTGGCAGCTCATGCCTTGATGAAGAGAAACCCCGTGTGGGTTCAGAGACCGCAGCACCTCGGGAGGAGTCTGTTCTCTCACTGCTTACATTTGGAGAGGAACCAAGGCTTTGCACCTCTCCAAAGGAGGAGAAATGGTTCCTGCTACCTGGGGCATGATGCCATCCCAGCCTGCGAGCAGGACACCTCCACAAGCTCCAGGGTATCGATTCTCCACAGGTTACTCAGCTTTCCCTGTTTACACAAGCCCCAGACTGGACCTTCACAAAGGTGAGTCAAGATCCCACACCTCCCCTGGTACCTTGCAGATGTTTTGCCCTCCACAGCTGGATGTCAAAGAAATAGAAGGAATTCAGGTTCTTGTGGGGCTGGGGAACTTCTGAAGCCAACATTCTGTGTTTAATCAAGGCTAAAGACTCACTGTCACCCTCCTGTCAAGGGGCAGCAAGCATTCCCAGCCCTACCAGTGAGCAGTAACCACGATAAAAGTCACACTCTGGTACCTTCTCTCCAGTTCTGCTGCGGCCAAACAGCAGAGAGCTGTCCCTCCGAGCAGAGCTCCCACACGGGCTATCAGAGCCCTCCCTCTACTCAAGGCTCAATTTTGCTCCAGAAATTCATATTCTTCAATCATCAAACCCAGCTACTTGCAAACAGCATCTTTAAAAACCAAACAGGGCTCCCACAATGATAAAAAGAAAATTAAAATAATCAGCGTTCCCACATCAAGGAAAAAGCCCAACACTTTTTGAGGCTGCATCCAACAGCATCGCTACGGATCCTCGACTCCCACAGCACCATCCCTCCCAGCAACGTCAAGCTCAAGGCTGCATTTCCCAAAGGTCTCTCAACTACAGCGAAGCAGGTTTGGACGTGAGAAGCCACCAGCCCAACCCAACAAAGCATGAAGAGATTCAAATGCAGGTTGCAACTGTCTGGGGAGGAGCAGATTTGAGACTCAACAGCAGCCTCTAGTTTCAAAGGCCAGAACTGTTCTTGCCCTTGGACCCTCCCCGGCATGAGAGGACGTCTGCTGACCCAAAAGGTTGCTGCAGTTATCTTGGAAGCAAAGCACCTTCCTTTCATGATATTTTAGCAGCTGCTGTCTTACAGAGTGCTGGAGTAAGAGATTAATGCTTTAATTATACCATCTGAAAGCAGGGGGTGCTGAGCTTTCCAATGGTATACAGCACTGACTTCTGGCACTTGTGGATCTTGAGGGAGTACACACTGAAATCAAGCTGGAATCCAAGTGAGGAATGCAAGTGGAAAAAAGAAGTAAGACAGTAATCAGAATAATGTGCTTTTAATGCCCAATATCTCACAACCAGCTGGGGCTAGGAATTAAAGCTTCGTGCTCGTTGCGAGTGGGGGACCTTGTCTTGCAAAGACTTTCTCTCTCCTATCTCCAGCCGTGGTGTCGCAGGAGATACCAGATGATAAAGCTGCTCCATGCTCTGAAGCACATCTGTAAGGACCTGAAAGCACCTGATCATCCTCCTTCCCCTCCCAACTGCTCCTGCATCCCCTGCCCTTCAGCAGTCACAGCCAGCAGCATGATCGAGGGTTGTTCCAGCCCTAGCACGGACAAGGAGGACCTAGCAGGGGACAAGCAAGCTGGATTTCCTCCCTGTTCACACCAGTAAGGTCTCCATCACACGTGGCAGCTCTGGTGCTGGCTGATGGTACAGCTGGAGCATGACCAAGGCTGGTTCTGCATCCCTGCCACCCCTGCATCCCTGCTATTTTTCTCTGTTTTCCTCCTCTCCCCATTTTTCTCCCTCTGCCTTCCTTCTCTCACCACCTGCTAACCTATTTTTCTCTCCTCTCCCTGCTCCCCACCATCCCGCTCTCCACTCCCCTCCCTCCTACTTAGGAGGAGATCAATGTACTGGGAATGCTGACTAGGGAATTAAATCCAGCCAGCCTGTCTCTTTGAGAAACCTCTCACTAATCAGCTTGGACAGCTTCCTATTCCCCGCCTCCACTCGACAGAGAACCTGCGATGAATTCGTCCATCCCTGGGTCTTGTCAGCCTGCACACAAGGAGGCAAATGTCTCTCTCATCTGCTCTGCACTCGCCTTTTCTTCTCCATTTCTGTAGCAAGTAGGTTGGAGGCAATAGCAGGACTACCTTGTCTGCTTCTATTTTCTCACTGAGCTGTGATCTCGACTGGAACACGGTCCGTGAGCGAGTAATTCCTTCCCCTCAGCTGTGGGGTCTGTCTGTAGCACGTGGGGCTTCTGTGTTTTGCCACGTCTCTTCTCAGAGCACAGCTGAGAAGGAAAATGGTGCAATATCGGGCTTTTCAGAGCCCCGTTTATCTTCCTCCACATCTTTCAACTGAGGAGTTTTACAGGAATTACTCCTACGGACACGGTGCTGTGCCTTCCACGCTCGGGGCTCTCTGCCGTGCTCTGCGGGAAGGGATGCTCAGGGAGAGGCTCCTCCAAGTTCAAGGGCAGGGAAGGGGCAAAGCTGAGCAAGAAAACCAGGCAGCTCAGCTCGCACAACCCCAACACACAAAGCTTCCCAAACCCGGCCCCAAACTGCAGCCGGTTCTGCCTTACCAACTAAGGCCAGACGTGATTTCCATTCCGTGGGGACTTCTGCTGCCCTGAAAGCTGCGTGCTCACCCCCAAACCCCAGCTGACAAGTTCCTCTGCCTCTTCCAGTTCTTTCTTTTCAGAGAGTTCTGAAAAGTTTCAGTTGAGAAATGTCAAAATGTTTCTTTTGGACATTTTTAGTGCTCTTGAACTGCAGTGTTTAACCTGGGCTGTTTGGGGACGAATGGAAACGTCAGCTCAGAGCAGGGTGAGACTCGGTTCCTCCAGTGAAGCACCAGGAGAAACATGGACATGAGGTGGGGGATCTGGAGCCCGAGCCAGGAACCTGGCCCATGGGGCCCATGATCCAAACTATGATCCCTGGGGCACAGCAGATGGATACAGACATTAATATTCAACTAAAAGAAAACTTCTGGCTTGCTTTGATGGAACAAAACATCCCGATTTCAGCCACCTAAAGCCTGCTGCAAAGATCTCACTAGAGGCCTCCAAGCAAAAAAACATGGAGGGGGGGACCGAGTCCTCATAAAAAATAATTAAAAACAAAAGTCAATTTTGTAACATTTACGTGTTCCTTAAACAGGCAGTCCCATGAGCAACAGAACTAATGAAGCCTGGCTGCCTATGGATCGGTGTCTCACGGCTCAATTCTCTGATGTCTAATGAGGTGCAAGCTCTGATCAAAGTTTTCCCTCACCATTGGGGAATTCCTAACAATACACTCCCCGGGGATCCTCCGAGGCTCTAGTAAAGGATAAGCTCACGCCGCTGCCTCTCCTTCCTCAGCGGCTTTCGCTGGGTGGTTTCCCTCCTCCCCACCGAGCTGCCTACACCAAACCCGCTGCCCTTTGGGCGCAATTTGGTTGAAAAGACTCGTAAGTATCACAGGCTCCTGCAGAGCCCCACAGGAGCCAGAAATCCGGCTGCGAAGAGCTTGCCAGAGAGTTTCCAACCTACGCTGCTGCGAGCAAGGTGGGCACCTGAGCCGACCGCACCAGGAGGAGATGGAGATGTTGCTGGCAGCAGGACAGAACCCTTCTCCTAACCAAAAACCATCACCTTGCCACCACGGATACAGCATTTGCACCACCCTTCCGCTCCTAAAAGCCATGAGCAGTAGGAAAGCTGTAGAGAAGGCCACTGGAAATGATTTGAGCTGTGTGGGTGGAGAAGAGATGAGTTACAACAGAAGAGAGATGTTGTTTGGTCCGAGGGGAGGCAGACGAGGAGCGGTAGGAGCTCACCAGCTGCTGGTCCTTTATTGAAATAGAGGAACACAACCGATGCAGAAGTAATTTCCTTGCATGGCTGCCTACGCAGGATGCAAGTGAAGTGAACCAAACTGTACGCCAACATGTGTACGACTACGCCTGTGAGCTTAAACATGCATGCAAACAAGCTCTGCTTCTCCAACATCTCCCATAGGCTCATCTCTGCATCCAAATGAAGCAAAATCAGTGTTTACCGGCATTTCTAGAGCTCGCTGACAGCCAAAATACAAGATTTCAGCTTCTGAGGCCCTCCTAGGATTATCGTGTTTCTAGCACTGGCTTTTTAATCAACCTTTTCAGTCACTAGCAAAGATGTTAGAATCACAGAATGGCAGGGGTTGGGAGGGACCTCTGGAGATCATCGAGTCCAACCCCCCTGCCAGAGCAGGAACACCCAGGGCAGCCCACACAGGAACAGAGCCAGGCGGGGCTGGAAAGTCTTGAAGTTAGAAATGAGCGGATCCGAGCAGGGCAAGGACATACCCTTACTTGGTGGGTGCCCATTGTGAACAAGGGAGGTGGGTTCAAGTGGCCCAGCTGAGTCTCTGCAAGTCCAAATACACCAGAAGGAACCTCAGCAGACTGAAGGAGGCCATAAAGGGAGTGAAAACAGAGCCTTTTCCCCAGCACAGCCCCAGCTTTGTTACACCAGCTCTCCCTTTAGCTTCCCAGTCCACACCACCATACCCGGCTTCACCGCTCCCTCTGAATTCAGCTCACGGGGGGCTTTGCTCTGGCATCACTTGGCTGTTGGGGCACTTAGTGTGGAGTGCCCCGGGACGTGGGTTGTGACAATTTATACCCAATGCACCAAAACGACATGAGCTCAGCATTTCTAGTGCTGCTGCATCGGCTACAGCAGCCGTGGCCTGCTGAGATCTATCACCTGGAAGATGCAACCATCTCATTGCAGTCATGCCCAGCAAAGCCCTGACCAGCTCCAGAGCAAGGAGCGGTGATGTGCCACCATGCAATGCCACCCTTAAACCAATTAGTGTCATCTTAAGGGCCAGAGCAGCCTCTAAGCCTGAGCCCCTGCACACAGTGCTGCCTTGCAGCCAGGGATGCAGCCGCTCAGGTTAAGGATCTCCACACAGGGACGTGGGT
Organism: Ceryle rudis; assembly: GCA_033439905.1. Taxonomy (NCBI): domain Eukaryota; kingdom Metazoa; phylum Chordata; class Aves; order Coraciiformes; family Cerylidae; genus Ceryle; species Ceryle rudis. Next base: position 22,122 of record JAAGNO010020454.1, read on the forward strand.
GCCCGAGTCAGAACCGGCTGCATTTACCCCTCACCCAGGCAAAGCTAAGCTCACTTGAACCAGCATTTCTGAGAAGCCCTGAACCATCTCTGGTGATGCAGGAGCAAGCGGAGGAGCTCATCGCTGCAGAGCAACAGGATGTCTTTCGCTCAGCGCGAAACAAACCGATTAAACCCCGAAACCTCAACACCGGGGCGGGCTGGCAGGTCGGGGGGAGGCTGTCACCAAGGCACTGACGTGCAATGAAGCGATGCTCCAGCCTTTCCCGGCTCCGGCCGGAGCCGCGGATGCTGACGGCTGTCAGCGCCTGGCTGGAAGGGCGGTTTGCTGGGCTCTGATAGGAGCCGGATGCTCTCCCGCTCTTGAAGCTGGCAGCATCTGCTCATTTCCATCGCCGCACCGCCTGGCTCTGCGCTGAGATTACGTGGCATCAGACCACGGCTGACATGAGGTGCCCGACACTTGCGTGCCCTTTACGAGACCCCCCTCTCGCAGCCGGTGCCTGCTCGGCATACCAAGGAGCGGCGAAGGAGGCATTAGCGCTGTCACCTTGCCTGCCGGGCTCAGGAGACCTTTGAAATGGGCACTACACTTGACCCTCATCCTCTTCTTAATTAACAGCACGGGTATTAAATTGCAGCCTTTTATTCATGGACAGGTGTGTGTCTTTGTCAGAGGTCCCTGCTTAAATCATCCGCCTCGTCTCCAATAACAATGTTAACGATGCTCAGAGCCAGCTCTGGACTGTAAAACATATTTCCCTGATGTTTGTTCAATAATTCCCTGAGAATTAAAAACATCTATTACCGGCTGCAGGATGCTAAGAGGCCCCTGGAGCCGAGGCCGGGCTGTAACTCACCGGAGGGGCTCAGCTGATGCCGCAGATGCTGTTACTCAAGTACCAAGCTCTAGCTCTCTGGGGGCGTTTGACTCGGTACCAACTCTTGGGCACTGCAGCACGGGCAGAGCACGGGACTGAGGGTTATCAGCCATGCCTGGGTCCCTGATGCGCTCCAGGACACACATCTCCACTCGCTCTTTACCATCCCGCTGCCACTGCAAGTGTCGGGACGTTATCCCAAGGCACGGGGACGGTGTCAAGGCTCCATTACACAGACAATACATCCCAGCATAAGGTCCTTGCTGCATGTGGCTCACAAGTTCAGTGGAAAAGGAGGGAGGAAAACTGCCGAGGAAAAGCAAGCGTGGAAGGAGGGAGGATCAGATCACACTGTGCCACTCAGTGGCACTGCGGGAACGGAGCCCAGGTGTCCCCAACGGTGTCCCCAACCTGCTAAAAATACCTATTGACCCCCCAAATCTCAAGCCTCAAGAGTGTGCGAGAGAGGTGCCTTGAGGCAGACTGTGCCACAGCATAGTCCTCAGCCCTGTCATGACTTCTGGCAGCTCAGAAATATTGTTTCTGGAAAAATATTTATCCTGTTAATGAAGCAGAGGCAGCAGCAGAGGCCCCAGAAGGTCAGAGCAGAACTCATTGCAATCAGCTCCCTTCACAGCTCCTGCTGAATGGGGCTCTGATTGCAGATGCCAATCAGAGCACTCAATTTTGCCTGCCTATTTGGAAATTAAAACATAAAGGCACTTTCCCAGACACTGCATTTAGGGGTGGTTTATATAACATAATCTTGCGGGCAGAAAGCCAGATGGGTTTGGAGGGTGGGACGCTGGAGTCAAGTGACTGGATGTAGATAGAAAATAGATCATACACATCTTAAAACACACTCTCCAGGGAGTTAGAGATGGGCTGGGGATTTGTATCCCTCAAACCCCATCACCAGCACCCCCGAGAGCCTCCAGGAGCCAGGGTTTTCCCACCAGTCCCATCTCTATGCCTCAGGACTGAGCTGTTTCCAATGGCCACTAGCCAAACTACAGGCTGCAGTTTTGATTCCACTGCCTATTATTTTTAATTATTATTGATATTTCTAAACATCTTTGCATCTCTCCCAAACACTGAGACAGTTGGATGATCAGCAGGCAAGAGGAGAAATGAAAACAAACTAATCCATCCCTGCAAAAAGCTCAGATCCTAAAAGGCACACCACAAGGGCTGCGGAGCGGCTGGACTCGTCCTGCAGTAAGCTCTCATGATTTCCATCTAAATCATCCGAATTAAAGAGCGGTTCGAGTCAGAGCATCTGCCTGAAGATTCTCCTGCCTTCCCAAGCCCCCATGAGCACAGCTGTTTGGATCTGAGGCAAGGGAACTAGCTGAAAAATCGCCAGCCAAGGACTGGTGGAAATTAGACCTACGCTGGAAACTATCCGCTCGCACGTTCCCAAGCGTGTTGGGATGGGGCCTCACCACGCTGAGCTGCCGCCCGAGGGGAGGCTTAAGCGACAGCACACGGAGGATCCGAGTTTCACCATTTCCCAGGGCTTTGCAGAATATAAGAGGAGCTGAGGAAGGCACGTGTCGGGCGGCTACCTGCTCGGATGCGATCCAGAGGATGCAAGGGAGGAGCTGCAGAGCTGAAGAGACATCTTCAGCTGAGCAATTCCCTCATCCCCTCTGCTGCCTGGGCTGGGACCCTGGGCAAGGCACGTCACCCCTTTCCCGAGGCTGACGCTCGTTCCTTGCATGCTCAGAGGATGTGCTGGTAAATCAGGCACCCATCGAGTCCCTTAAGATCTTTTCCCAGCTATGGAGGGTGGGCTTTTTGCCCTTCACTTATAAATCAGCAAACACTTCCAGCCCTCATCATCCTGGGGAAGCAAGGAGCTGAATGCAAACCTCTCTCAGGGTGGGCAAAGCTGGCCAGGGAGCCAGAGGCAGCTCTGTCCATTCCCCAGTGCTGAGGGGAGAGCCTTGGCACACCTCTGACATGGGATATGGGATGCTCCCCGGTGCTCAGACAAGAGCCACCTTGTCGAGAGGAGGAACAGAAGTGAATGGCCCGGGCAGGTCCCTGCCCCAGCACACAATGGAGCTGTCCTGGCAAGTGCCAGAGCCTGGCCAGCACAAGCCCTGGGGTACCACGGTGATGCAGCAGCCTCCTGCCATCCTTCACACTCCTAATCTTCACGGGCACATCCAACCTGACCATTGTTTCCATCCAGGTTCACAGGGGGGTCAGCGAGGATGTAACAACAGGAAAAAAAAATATAATCCAAGAAATATAATCCTGCTTTCTCAAGATTAGCCCCTTTTCCCCATATAGCCCTTGCAGGAGCTAATGTTAGCACGCCAGTTATACAAGCACCTTACAGAGAGCTCCTATTTATAACTCTGATTTGGTGACAGCGCATGGCACAGACATTTCCATCCCCCCTGCGAACCACCCTGATGTGTTGCTGCTCTGTCATTCCCTTTGCTCACAACCCGTCCGTGTGTACATCTGCTCCCAGACCTTCCCCTGCATGGAGAGGCTCTTCTCAAGTGTCTCCATGCCTGTACTCGAGGCTGTACTCAAAAAAACGCTTTAATTACAGGATAAGAGAGCCCAACAGATCTCTTAATTTAGCCTGCCTTTTTATTAATTAAAACACAAGACATTTAAAGCAGCAAAGTGTTGGTGGGCGACTAAAACCAAAGCTCCCGGTGGCACTTTGGGAAGGTAAGTGATGCGCAAGCGGCTGCTGCTGCTTGTGCTCCTCGCCTTCTGCCCCAGGGGCTGGGACGAGGCAAGTTATAGCTCATTTACAAGAAGAAAAGCCATGTCACCTATATGTGGCTGCCAGCAGGGAGCAGCACGGCAGCTCTTTAAAACATTGAGGGGAGCGCGGGACAGCAGTGGAGAGATGTCCCCATTGCCACAGGAGCTCCAGCACATTCTGCCAGCAGCTCAGCAGTCACCCTAAACCCCACCACATCCCATGGCCGGTGTCCCCAAGAGGTGGGAAGGATGCTCAGCAGTCACCCTAAACCCTACTACATCCCATGGCCAGTGTCCCCAGGAGGTGGGGAGGATGCTCAGCAGTCACCCTAAACCCTACTACATCCCATGGCCGGTGTCCCCAGGCGGGAAGGATGCTCAACCCATGAAGCCACCTCGGCACAAAGCTCTGCAGGCAAGGTGGTTGCTGCGGGGCAGCAGCTCTCTCGTGTTGCACGAGGCTGTCTCCGGAGCGTGCAGCGGGAGACGCTGCGATGGCTGCGTGCGCCGACACAAAGCTCACCAGAGCTTCCAGCGGGGCTCAGGTATCTCTCAGCCAGAATTCGTGTGTGAGTACAGGAGCGTTTCTATCTATCCTGGGTACTCATCCAGCGAGCAAATATCCTCTGCCTGAAGCAGTCTCTGTGCGTGCAGATACCGGGCCAGACCTACCAGAGGAAGGCCGGGGGAGATAAAAAAAAATCCAAATCCAAACCCAAACCCAAAGCCTTCCTCCGGCATTCATCATTTTAATTAGCGAAGCTGTGCCTTGAATCTCAATGGGAGATTATACCATAAAGAGAGCCAGGCGGAATAGCACAAGTGTCTCCTCTCACTTCAGAAATGAACAGAGCTGTCTGTGAAATTATTAGTAATATTATGTGTCCCATTTAGAGCTCAACACGCACGTCCTGGGGGCTCACCCGGCAGCGACGAGCAATCTAATGGCTGGGATAGTTTCAAGCCTACAGCAGCAACTGTCAAGCCAGATGACATTTCCAGCACCACTGTCCTGCCAAATTGTTCAGTCTCGGGGCTTGGTCCTTCATCCCTTTTTCTCTCTTCACCCACCCAGATGTCCCCCGGCTGTCACTCACTGTGCCCCTGGCACGGTAATAGAGATGTTGGGAGGAGAAGGAGGCTTCTAAGCACAGCCAACCCCGCAGCACTGAGTTGCCTACACATCACACACGCTGTGCATGTGCCATCCATACAGATACACCAAGGACATGAATAAATATCTATGCGTTAAGTCTTCCGTGCCCCAAATGTTCTCAGGTAATCATAAAAATCATGAGAGTACATAAACCCGTGGTCCTTTTTCCTTGTCCTTTGACAACAGTCACCTTATTTTCTCTTACAAGGGTTAAAAACTTTCTTGTGGAAGATTAAAGCCACAATTTCACATTAAATCACCCGAGAGCTGGGGCTGCACTGCCCCGACTGTATTGGTACATCTCCTCTGAGCACGGGCACTCCAAAGGGACCCCTTCTGCTCGCCACGAGGGAGAGATAACGGGGTGGTGATGAAACCCCACACCCAGCATTTCCCGGAAATTCTTACGACCCAGCCCACCGCCGGAATAAATCAGTAGCAATCAAGAAAATCACCCCGATTTGTCTGCCCTAAAAGGCTCCTTGCTGTCATTTCTTCATTTAAGGTGCCTTGGCTGGCAGCAGGCTGTACAGAAACACTGCTCTGCTGCCGTAACGGGGTTCAGAGCTCCCTCCCTACCACCGAGTGGAAGTTACTGGAGTAAAAAGCGTTTCAGTTGCGCACCGTTATCGCTTTATGCTGAATTGGAGGCTACAAACGCCTTCGCCATCCCCTCGGCGTTCGGCTAATAAAATAAATGAAAAAAAAAAAAAAAAGAAGGGAACGCCAAGTGGAAAACTCAGCCTGGCACCGAACCAAAACCCCCTCGCCGAGGTTAAAACAACTCAAGCAGGAGGCGTTCGAAAGGAGTTGGAGCCGCCCCGCGTGTTTTTCACACGCTCGGGCGGGTTCCCGGCAGCTCGGCTGGCACCTCCGGCACAAGTGCCAACGCGCCTCGAGGCGGCTCCGCCAGCATCCCGGCCGACGGGCTTCACCGGCTGCACCTCCCTCCCTAAATAATCAAAATAAAATTAAAAAAAAAGCTCCAGAGCTACGGGTGGAAATGCTAATAAGAGCCAGTTATGCTTATTAAAGCAATTCCCCAGCAGCCCGCGCAGAGAGGATGTTACCGGCGAGCCGGCTTCTGGAGATGACTAGTGCAATTTGTAGATCGTTATCGCTCGGATAAAATCAGATAACTTTAAAACAATTGGAAATGTTGAGTTTAGACCATTCTCCCCTTGGGATATAATATATGCTTTAATGGTGCCGCGTCTAAGGAGCGCTGGAATTGCCAGCAGTGATACGTTCCCACCGCGGAGAACAGAGCTGGGATCTGCCACTGTCAAAATCAAGCCTCCCAAGCTACCATTAGCCAGCGGCAGCAGCGCTTTTATCCCCCTCACGGGCAGAAAAAAGCCACTCCTGTCCCCTCCAGCCAATCTTTTGGCAGCACTTGACTGGTGTTTGGAGACTTAAAAAGACTTCGGGTGGGATAAGAGACCAACTGGAGGTGTAAAAAGCTGCAAAGACCTCCCAGGGGATGGGGTAAGGTAAGGGGAAGAGTTTGACCCTACATTGAGAACAGATCAGACAGAGAGAGAGAGACGGAGAGACAGAGAGAGACGGACAGACAGAGAGAGACGGACAGACAGAGAGAGACGGACAGACAGAGAGAGACGGACAGACAGAGAGAGACGGACAGACA